>SKCR01035214.1:0-250252 GCA_019454045.1 Zanthoxylum bungeanum
CAAGTTCGTATTGTATGACTATTAGGCCCAAGGCTTCTGAAATGTTGATGGGCCATTATGTAAAAATTATTATGTTATGTTTGCATTATCTCCCTTCTATGCTTGTGTTTGGGAACATCATCGTTTGGATCCATTTGGACCATTTGTCATGGGATATGGACTTGTTGGGCCATTTAAACTGGGACAAGGATGTATTCCATGGCTATTGGACCGAAGACGTCTAAGGGTTGGTGCGCCACCTTGTGCTTGTGTTCGGAATATTATCATTTGGATTTAGTTGGGCTCTTTGCCATAAGACATGAACTCGTTGGGCCATTTAAACTGGGACGGGTTCACTCTTATGACAGTTGTCCCAAAAGCTTCTAAAATGATAATAGGCCGATTTGTTTGAGAATTTTATTTAATTCAGTATGTTATATGTTACATGCATCTCATGCACCTCATGCATCCATATATCATGTTAACACCGTCTATGTCTCAAAAAGACAACATAGATACCGTTTGGGTTAGAGAAGGGACAAGACTCACTAAAAGAACAAGTATGAGTGAATCCGATATGAGGTGTCCCGCATGGATCAGTTAGAGAACAGTCTCGCCAAAGTCACTGAACAGTTGCAGGCTTTGACTACTGCTGTGGCTGGTATAGCCGGGGGTCTCGTGCTGGGGGTAGTTCTGGGGATGCAAGGCAAGAGGAACCTCCGAACAGATTGGGGATGATACCCCCACTTTTGATGATATGGCAGAATATGCAGCGGGCGCAGAGTATCTGGGTCTCAGGCAGAGTTACAGAAACTTCGGGATCAGGTTGAGTCGTTACCCGCAAGATGAGGGGTAAGAATGAAGATTTGCTGGATTATGACATATTGACTTTTGAGGAACAGTTGCGGTCGGTGCAGTTCAAGATGCCGGATATGGCTAAGTTCAACGGGAATGGGGATCCGAGGGTGCATCTCCGACAGTTTGTTTCAGTCATGAGTTCAGTTGGCTTATCTCAGCGCCAGGTACAGAAAATGTTTGGAATGTCGCTTGAAGGAGCTCCCGTGGTATGGTACCACAGTTTGGATAAGAAAGTAAAGGAAGATTGGAGGGAGTTGGCCGATGCTTTCCTGAAGCAATATGTCACCGACTTGGAGATCGATCTGTCACTCCGTGATCTGGAGAATGTTAAGCAGAAAGCGGAGGAGAGTTTTAAGGAGTATGTGGACCGGTGGAGGGGTCAGTTATTGAAAATGCATACTACGCCTTCGGAGAAGGATCAGATCAAGATGATTATCAAGGGCACCAAGCCCTCCATTTATGGCAAGTTGAGGAGGATGACCTCCATGATTGCAGACTTTCGGCAGTTGAGGGAAACTGTCATGGATATTGAGGAAGAAGAGGCCGAGAATAGAAAATTCTATGGTCTGAACAGGAGGCCCATTGGGGGAACATCGGGAACAAAGCCCGTTTCTGCTGAAATTGCTGCTATCCGGAACAGGCAGTTTTCCAACTTGGGAAGGCCCCTGTCTAAGGTGCTAGAGAAATTGAAGAGGCAAGGGCTCTTGAAACCCTTGGATACCAAACCATTACCCAATCCCCTACCATCACATAACCTAAGCCTTTACTGCCACTTCCACCAACAAAAAGGCCATGACACCGACAACTGCGCCCGACTCCGCCATGAAATCCAAGACCTAATAGACTCCAAGAAAATACCCAACCCAGAAACAGAACAGCCCGACACACACAGAAACCCCTTACCCAACTACCGTGCCGTACCACCCCCAGCCTACATGATCAATTCTGGCCTCCCAGAAGACCTTGTCCTAAAATCCTTTCACCCTCAAGCCTTTTGCCTGGGAATCTGGGATAGTACTAGTGAGGATGAGTTTGAGCAGGGGAAAAACTTTTGGCTTGATTTCTCTAGCAGTGATGAGGAAGAAGTAAGGGGAATGACACGTAGCGGTCTCGTTTTATAATGATATGGCGGAAAAGGGTAAGGAAGCTTTGACAGATGGTAGAGTAGTAGAGAAGTGGTTGAGACTGCGAAAAAGAAAATACTGAAGGGGATGTAGTGCTGAGGCAATTGAGGAAGACTAGAGCACAAGTGAGTATCTGGGAACTATATGTGCATCTCGGGAGCATAGACAGGCTATGGTTGAGGCCTTGAGCAAGATTGTTGTACCGGAGGATGCCAACCCCGCAATGTTTGTTGGGTCAGTTCAGAAAGAAGCTTTGCAGATATCATTTTCTGAGGATGAACTCCCGGTGGAGGGAAGAAATCATAACAGACCTCTATTTATCAGGGCCGAGGTGAGGGGCAAGAAAACTTCATGTGTGATGGTGGATGACGGTTCGTCCATCAATGTGTGCCCGTTGAAAATTCTGGCAAGATTGGGTATGAAAGCAACAGACTTGGACCCCTCCAGACTCCAGTATGACTATTAAAGCTTATGATGACAGTAAAAGGGGGAGTTGAGGGTACCTTTGTGGCTATGGTCAAGGTAGGGCCGATTGAAGATGAGGTTGAGTTCACAATGCTGGACATCCCAGCCACTTTTGCCTTATTGTTGGGAAGGCCTTGGTTTCACAAACTTGGGGGCGTGCCTTCCACTTTGCATCAGATGATCAAATTCCCGTATTAGGGAGAAGTTGTTACCATCCGGGCTGAGTTAGATAATGCCGTGGCTGCCTTGGAGATACAACCTTTCACGAGGTTTCAGGTATCAGCTACTTTCGAGGAATGGGTGGATCCTAGGGTGGCTAGGATTATGGAGAGATGAAGTTTGAGCCCGGTAAAGGTTCAAAATTGCCAGATTTCAGAGGACAGACTACTCGGAAAGGTTTGGGGTACATATCTGATGAAGAAAAGCCAAAGGTCAAGAAAAAGGGCCTGAGACTGATGGAGTGCTTTGTGAAAGCTTCAGGATATCAAGGGGAGCCTGAACTGTGGAGGTCAATGGGATTGTGGTACCTGGGTTTGAGATCTTCCAGGATTTGTTGGGTGAGAACCACTGACTGAAGAAGCTACGGAAGAAGTAGAGATTTGGGAAGAAGAATTGATGAAATTAGAGAACCTGACTCTGGAAGAGGATGAGAAGCCTGAGGAAGACCTGATTGCAAAGGAAGAAGTGTCTATAGATGATGAAGACATTTACCTTCCTGATTTGTTTGAATGTACTTCCGCATTATCCAATAATAAAGACATTTCTTTTGCTTACTTGCCTGAGTCATTTCCGTTTACTCTGCATGAATCAAGCATATTTGACATCAGTTCAGCCAGAACTATTGCATTTAACTTGGGTACACTTGAGAACCCCAAAGAAATTTTGATTGCAAGTGAAGTAACCTCCGAAGAGAGGGAGAAACTAGAAGAAGTGTTGGTCAGATATGCCAAAGTATTTGCTTGGTCCTATGAGGACATGCCTGGGGTAGACAGAAACATTGCCCAGCACACAATACCAACTTATCCGAATATGAGGCCAGTAAAACAGAAACTCAGACGGATGAGACCAGAATGGGCTGAGAAAGTCAGAGAGAAAGTTCAGAAACAGATAGATGTGGGGTTCTGGAAGTGGTAAAGTATCCTGAATGGTTGGCTAACATAGTACCGGTGCCGAAGAAAGAAGATGGGAAGGTCAGAATGTGTGTAGACTACAGAGATCTCAATAAAGTTTGTCCGAAAGATGATTTCCCTTTGCCTGCATATAGATGTTCTGGTTGATAGCGCGGCTTTATCCGCTATGTATTCATTTGCAGATGGGTTTTCAGGTTACAATCAGGTTCTCATGGCTGAGGAAGATAAACACAAGACTGCATTTGTTACCGAGTGGGGTACCTATTGTTACAAGGTAATGCCGTTTGGGCTTAAGAATGCGGGAGCCACTTATCAGCGGATGGCCACTACACTTTTCCATGACTTGATGCACAAAGAGATTGAGGTGTATGTGGATGACATGATGGTGAAATCAAAAACCAGGGTTGGTCATATTGAAGAACTGGAAAGGTTTCTTCAGAGAGTTGACAGATACAACCTGCGGCTTAACCCCAAGAAATGTGTGTTTGGGGTGACATCAGGGAAATTGCTTGGTCATACAGTGGGAATGGGCGGAATAGAGGTAGACTCCGAAAAGATCAAGGCAATCACAGAAATGCCTGCACCGAAGACAGAAAAGGAAGTCAGAGCATTCTTGGGGAAGATTCAGTACATCAGTCGGTTTATTGCCAAGTTGACATCGGTATGTGAGCCTATCTTCAAACTGTTGAGAAAAGATCAGCCAGTGAGATGGAATGAACAGTGTCAGACCGCCTTCGATAGAATCAGAGAGTACTTGGTGAAGCCACCTGTATTGAAACCTCTGAGGCCGGGGTAGACCTTTGATATTGTATTTGGCTATAGAATCAGAAGCATTGGGGGGTTATGATGGTACAAACGGATGAGACAGGGATAGAACATGCAGTTTATTATTCGCTGTTCGGGCTGTTATTTTCCCTCCGTTTCGCTGATGTTTTGCTGCTGTTTTGATGCTATATTTCAGTCACTATTTTTGATGTTTTAGGCTACTGTTTTTATGGTTAAAGGGCTGCTGTATAGGGGGTGAGTTTCGGTAGTTTAAGGGGGGTGTTCCAGGGGCAGTTTTTCGGTTCAAACAGTGAATGTTTTAAGTAGTGATTTTCGGTAATATGAGGTTGTGATTTCTGGTAGTTTAGCGTACTGCTCGGAGGGGAGGAGTGTTTCAATGGTGGTTTGTACGGCAATGGAGATGGTGTTTTGGGTGGTGATTTTGTGGCAATGGAGGGGATTTTTGGGTGATATGCTCGGCAATAGAGATGAGAAGAAGATAAATTTTTTTCTTGCTTGTTATTCTTTGTGTATGCGTGAGAGAGAGAAGTGTCTTGGTTTTGGGTCTCTTTTATAGACAAAGGGGATGAGTGAATCTTTACTTGACAAGAAGAGATTTGGTGCATTAAAGGAGGATATGATTTAGTGCTATGTAAGGAAAACCAAGATTGATTGGATTCAAGATTTGGTTAATTAGGAAGTTAATATATTTAATTTATTTGGTTTAGGCATGAAATTTGTTAGTTAGGAATATAATAATCTGATTGATTTTAATTAGGCATGATTTTATTTTTATTTAATTTAATTTGGTATATGATTTTTAGATTTTATTTAATTCCCCATGTGTTAAATATGTGTTTTATTAATTTGAATGTGTTTTATGGGCTTTGGTGGGCTAATTGGGCTTGGGTGTGAGACTAGCAGCAAAACCAGAAATACCGACACCGTTCGAATGCCGATTTGAACGCTACACGAACCCCCGTAATCTGTTTGACGTTCGAAATGGTCACGAACACAACCACGAACGAAAATAGTGAACTTGTGAATTGAATCTGATGACATACTTATTTTGAATTTCCCCTTCCGACGTCCGTTTCCTGCGACTTCCGTGACTTAAAAGGTAGTGTCTCCAAATGAGACTCATCATAGGGACTTATATGCAAAAATGCAGTGCCTACAGTCGCCCCCACTTGATGGGACTTGTGTAATGTGTAACAGTGACAATCCTATGAAAGTTATGCAATGTATTTTCACTTACCTGGCTCGCAAGCTGCCACCTGACTTGCCTACTGTCTCAAACTGAGTTGATGATGTAGGGACCTCGATCCTGGGACGCATCCCAATAACTGCAACCGACGACGGGGCCTCAACCCTGGGACGCATCACAATACCACTGACACAAAAGGTGGGCCTCGACCCTAGGACGCATCCCGAAACTGATGATGCAGTGGACCTCGATCCTGGGACGCATCCCAATAGCTGCAACCGACAACGGGGGCCTCGACCCTAGGACGCATCCCAATACCGCTGACAAAAGGTGGGCCTCGACCTTGGGACGTATCCCGAAACTGATGATGTAGTGGACCTTGATCCTGGGACGCATCCCAATAGCTGCAACCGACAACGGGGGCATCGACCCTGGGCGCATCCCAATACCGCTGATAAAAGGTGGGCCTCGACCTGGGACGCATCTCGAAAGGATGATGCAGTGGACCTCGATCCTGGGACGCATCCCAATAGCTGCAACCGACATATGTGTTGACGTGGGCCTCAACCCCGGGACGCATCCCCAAGACTGCTGCTAGTATTGATGTGCGCCTCACCCCCTGGGACGCATCCCAAAACTGATGCTGGTATGTTGATGCTTCTAATCGGCTTGTCTTTGCCGCCTTCTCTTTTCTTCTTCAAAACCTGTGAATACAAAACAAACACAAAACGAATGCCAAAATGTGTTACGTGTATGCATGCATGCATGAGTTTCCTTATCCCGTCGGGTTAGGCCTTCTGCCAAGTCTTCTATTTCTCAGGCAAAATACTGCTTCAATATGTCCACGTTGGTCGGCTCAGTGAACTCGTTACCTTCCAAGTCTGACAGTTTCACTGCCCATTTCCCATTACTTTCTGCACTATGTAAGGTCCTTCCCAGTTATGTCTGAACTTTCCTCTCGGATCTTTCGTCGACGGCCTTGACTGCTTAAGTACCAAATCACCCTTTTTAATCTTAGTAGGGCGCACCTTCTTGTTGAATGCCCGAGCCAACCTCTTCTGATATATCTGCATTTGATGCAAGGACTTCATTCTCTTCTCATCTAGCAGTGCTAACTGTTCAAACCTCTGTGTGGCCCACTCTTGCTCAGGTAACTCTGTTTCTACTAATACCCTCATTGACTGTATCTCAACCTCCACTGGCAGTACTGCTTCCATCCCGTAGACCAAAAAATAAGGTGTGGCTCCTGTCGCTGTTCTTACTGACGTTCTGTACCCTCATAAAGCATACGGTAGTTTTACAGCCCAATCCCTGCAGTTCTCTGTCATCTTGGCCAAAATTGTCTTTATTGTCTTATTAGCTGCCTCAACTGCCCCATTTTCCTGCGGCCTGTACGGTGATGACTTATGATGGCCTATCCTGTATTTCTGTAGCATTGCCTTTGTTTCCCCTTGGAATTGAACTCCGTTATCTGTAACCACATGGTGCGGCATACCGTACCGACAAATGAGATTCCGAGCTATAAACTTTGCCATCTGCTTCGCTGTAACATTGCGGAATGACTCGTCTTCTACCCACTTTGAAAAATAATCTACTGCCACTACTATGAAGCGATGCCCATTCGATACATTCGGTCGAATCTCTCCAATCATATCAATTCCCCATGCTGAGAAAGGCCACGACTCTGACAACCCGTGCAACTCTGTGTGCGGCAAATGATTCAAATTACCGTGTACTTGACAATCATGACAGTGCTTTACCATCTTCGTGCAGTCGGTCTCCATGGTTGACCAGTAAAAACCTTGTCCCACTATCTTGCGGGACAGATTCAATCCGTTCATGTACGGACCACATACCCCGGCGTGTTGTACTTCTTCCATTACCTGTTGAGCCTCTTCTTTTCTCAAACATTTCAACTGAATACTGTTTGCTTGCCTATGTACAGTTCCCCTTTCAAAATCACATATTGGGAATCTAATTTTTGAATGGCTCTAATCTGTCTTTTATGTCTGCTCCTTCCGGGAGTTCCCCGTGTTCCAGATACCTTTGAATGTCGTGATACCAAGGTTTACCATCGTCGATCTCCACTTCCAGGACTATTTCTATCTCATAAACAGGTTTATTTGCTGTTGTCAGTACCAACGGTCTCATTACCAACTTCTCTGGATTTTCCCAAGTTGCTGCAAGTGTAGCTAATGCATCCGCCATCTGATTCTCTTTTTGCGGCAAGTGCATGATGAAACTTACAATCGGGGATAACCCGTGCTAACTTTCTAAGGTGAAAAAGGTAAGGTTTCAACCGCTCTTCCTTCAATTCCCATTCTTCCTGCATCTGTCGGATCACCAGCATCGAATCTCCGTAGACCTCCACACTCTCAGCCTTCAAGGCTATCAGTGCTGTCAAACCAAAAGCACATGCTTCATATTCAGCCATGTTGTTAGTTACTCTGAACATCAACCTCTTGGCCAAAGTCAAAGTCTCTCCTCTGGGGGTCACTATCACGATCCCAATTCCGGCTCCTTTGTAATTCACTGCTCCGTCAAAGTACATTTTCCATCCCTGAACTGCTATTGCCTGGATCTCTTCATCTGGAAATTCAAACTTATGTTGATCCCATTCAATAGGTTGCAATGCCAGAAACTCTGCTACGGCTCGCCCCTTGATCACTTTGGAAGTGAGGTACTCAATGTCAAACTTTGTCAGCAACACTAACCATCTGCCCAATTTTCCCACTAGCGAAGGCACTGAATGCAGATATTTCAAAGGATTCTCCTTTGCCACTACCTGGATCTTGTAAGATTGGAAGTAATGCTGCAATTTTCTGGACGCCCATACTATTGCCAAACAGATCTTCTCTACTTCTTGATAGCGGGCTTCATACGGAAGCATTTTCTTACTGAGATAGTAGACTGCATGCTCTACCCCGGTCTCATCTGCCTGTACCATCATTGCCCCCAGTGTTTTGATTCTATAGCTAAATACAGTACCAAGGGTCTGCCCGGTCTCGGAGGTTTCAAAACAGGAGGCTTTACCAAGTATTCTCTGATCTTGTCGAAAGCTGACTGACACTGCTCATTCTATTTCACTGGCTAATCCTTTCTCAACAGTCTGAAGATAGGCTCACATACTAATGTCAACTTGGCGATGAACCGAATGATATACCGAATTTTCCCAGGAATACTCTAACCTCTTTTTCTGTCTTCGGTGCGGCATCTCAGTAATTGCCTTGATTTTCTCAGAATCTACTTCTATTCCTCCCATTCCCACTGTATGTCCCAGGAATTTTCCTGATGTTACCCCAAACACACATTTCTTAGGATTCAGCCGTAAGTTGTATTTGTCAACCCTTTGAAGGAACTTCTCCAGTGCTTCTATATGCCCAATTCTTGTCTCTGATTTCACCATCATGTCATCCACGTACACTTCAATCTCTTTGTGCATCAGATCGTGGAAATGTAGTGGCCATCCGCTGATAAGTAGCTCCTGCATTTTTGAGCCCAAACGACATTACCTTGTAACAATAAGTACCTCATTCTGTGATGAAGGCATTTTTGTGCTTGTCTTCCTCAGCCATAAGAACCTGATTATACCCTGAAAACCCATCTGCAAATGAATACATGGCAGATAAAGTTGCACTATCACTAGTACATCAATATGAGGTAGAGGAAAATCATCTTTCAGACAAGACTTGTTGAGATCTCTGTAATCCACACACATTCTGACTTTCCTGTCTTTCTTCGGCACTGGCACAACATTGGCTAACCATTCGGGATACTTTACCACTTCCAGGAACCCCCACATCTATTTGTTTCTTAACCTCTTCTCTGACCTTCTCGGCCCACTCAGGTCTCATCCGTCGAAGTTTCTGTTTCACTGGCTTCATATTCGGATAAGTTGGTATTGTATGCTGGGCAATGCTTCTGTCTACCCCAGGCATGTCCTCATAGGACCAGCAAACACTTTGGCATATCTGACCAGTACTTCTTATAATTTCTCATGCTCTCCAGCGGTAACTTCACTTGCAATCAGAATTTCCTTAGGATTCTCAGGAGTGCCTAAGTTAAATGCATTCGTTCTGGTGGAGCTGATATCAAATATACTCAAGCCATGCAAGTTAGAGGAAAAAACTCGGGCAAATAAGCAAAATGATTGTCTTTATTGCTAATAAATGCGGGAGTACACTCAAATAAATCAGGAAGATAAATGTCTTCATCATCGGCAGACACTTCATCCTCCGCAACCAGGTTCTTCTCAGAATTCTTATCTTCTTCGAGAGTCAGACTCTCCAACTTCATCAATTCTTCTTCCCAATTCTCTTCCTCCACAGCTTCTTCAGTCAGCGGCTTCTCACCCAACATATCCTGGAAGATCTCAAATCCAGGCACCACAATCCCATTTGTTGGGTTTCTAGGTTTATTCCCAAGATCAAATAAGCATAAATCATGAATGAATATCAAAGAATGAGAGGCGGAAACACACTTACATTGAGCGGTTTGTGGATGCGTCAAACACAAAATTCCTCCTCCAAGCAGTCCAAGAATTCGGCCAAGATGAAAGCACAAGCTCCAAGCTTTGTTTGTATTTCCAAGCTCTGGAATAGGTTTCCCTATCACCTTGATATGATCCTTGAAGAGTGCTAGCCCTTTGAGAATTTTTGCAACAAAAATCCTCCTAATTCTTCTTGCTATTTTCGGTGAAAGAAAGAAGAAAATGGGAGAGGGAAAATGCTTACTGCATTTCGGTAATGGAGAGAGAAATGGAAGCTTGTGTATATTTGTTCAAAAACAATAATAATGATATACCAAATATTGGATTTGGTATATGTCATACATTTGCTTTGACTTTGGAGTGTATCACACACTTTCACCAACTCACCTAAACACATCATAACCTAAAGCAACTAAAGGTGACATGTGAAGTGACACTTGATGTGACATGTGGGCCCCACTCGATTCCGAATACGAGTGGGCCCGCAAACACTCCTGAGCTCGGGTTCGCTAATTCCGAATTAATGAACTTTCGTCGCGACGTAATTAATCGAATTTAATTAAATAATTATGCCTAGCAAAATTACTATTCACATCGCTAACGAATTAATTCTAAATTAACTTATTTGCCCGAATTAAAATCTAATTTTAATTCTGCGGCGAAATCTAATTTCGTTTAATATATCAAATATATTATTTTATCGATTAATTCCAAATTAATCTTTCTCTCTCTTCAAATAGTACTTTATCCAAGATAAAGTCTCTCCGTAATTAATCCCAGATTAATTAAGCTTGAATCATACGTCATCGGTGAATCTTCGGGAAGTGACCCAAGAGATCCCTGGATATGTTGGCAGTAATTTGGTCGTCGGACTATCCGAACACGTACGTACCTAGTACTACGTTTTTATCGATTTACGAGACAAGGTTGGCTTCTAGTAAAGCGACATGCCTACCCAATTCTCCAGAAATATTATTAATTGAATATATGATCTTTAACATGCGTAGTATACGTAGTATTGTGTATTGTGATCCAGTATCGGATGTCACATGCAAGGCCTGGGGCTGGTACAGTGTATGCCCCATACGAAGCATATATCAGATCACTAGCAACTAGTCTCTTTATTATCGGATAATCAACCAAGTCATATTATCCCGATGGTTGCAACCCTTAGAGAACCAGTTCTGTATCCCTGTGTGACCATCATCTCCATATGACTGAAGTGATACTTCCGTCTTGATATCACACCCAATACACTATGATTCTCAATAAACCCAGAAGTGGCGTACACAGAACCTGTTAAAGTCCTGGACGACCAAAACTAAAGCGTATCGATTGTCGCAAGTACTAGCGATACAAGTCTCATGTTAAGACCAAATACACCTACCCTGATGCGGACTCCCATAGACACATAGTCATACTACCAATGGGATTCCGCGGGGTCTATCCAGAGCGAAGCTGTTTTCCGTACCATCGGTAAAACACAACCTCCTATCACACTTGCATAAGTATCCAATACTTAAATATATGAGAACTATGCTATTACGCTTCCATAACACGCACAAATACGATACTAGTCTATTCTGCATTATCGATGTCCAGTCTCGATAATACTACGACTATGGATATTTAATGATTAAACCGTCGTGGATTGATACTGTCTCATATCATCTCAATCCGAAACTAATCATAAGGACTTTTATCATTCACAAATTTAAGTAATCTAATCACGAAATGATAAAAGGCAATTTCCATTACTACATAGTTAATTTGTACAAAACCACAATATTTTTACAAACAGTGACGATATGGGTCATAACTGTCCAACACCATTAACTTCTATTGGTTCGGGCTCACCTTGATACCCCGAAGCCTTCACAAAGCATTCCATCAATTTCAGCCCTTTCTTTTTAACCTTCGGCTTTTCCTCATCAGATTTGTACCCCAAACCCCTTCGAGTAGTCTGTCCTCTAAAGTCTGGCAGTTTTGAACATTCACCCGGCTCAAACTTCATTTTTCCCATGATCCTAGCTACCTTAGGATCCACCCATTCTTCAAAAGTTGCCGACACTTGGAACCTCATGAAAGGTTGTATTTCCAAAGCAGCCACAACATTGTCTACCTCAGCTCAGATGGTGACAATTTCTCCCCCATATGGGAACTTAATCATCTGATGCAGAGTGGAGGGCACACCCCCAAGCTTATGAAACCAAGGCATTCCCAACAATAAGGCAAAAGTGGCTGGGATATCCAGCACTGTGAACTCAACTTCGTCCTAAATAGGACCAACCTTGACCGCTGCTAAAAATGTACCCTCAACTCCTCGCTTACTATCATCATAAGCCTTGATAGTCATACTAGAGGGATCCAGATCTGTTGTCTTTATACCCAGCTTGGCCAAAATCTTCAACGGGCACACATTAATGGATGAGCCGTCATCCACCATCACACAAGAGGTCATTTTACCCCTCACTTCAGCTCTGATAAACAAAGGTCTATTATGATTTCTCCCCTTAGCTGGGAGTTCTTCCTCAGAAAAAGTGATTGCATGCAAAGCCTCCTTTTGCACCGACCCAACAAACATTGCGGGGTTGGCATCTTCTGTCACCACTATCTTGCTTAAGGCCTCAACCATGGCCCGCCTGTGCTCCTGAGATGAACACAACAAATCCCAGATACTCATTTGTGCTCGGGTTTTCCTCAACTGCTGCAGCACTACATCTCCCTCGGTATTTTCTGTATTCTCAGCCACTTCTCTACCCTCTGATAACACTCTTTTACCCTTCTCAGTCATATCATTATAGAAACGCCCACTGTGTGTCATCCCCCTCACTTCTTCTTCATCACTATTGGAGAAGTCTTCCCAGAAATTCTGCCCCCATTCTGTCTCATCTTCACTGTTACTATGTCAAATTCCAAGGCAATAGGCTTGGTGGTCAAAGGATTTGAGGACAAGGCTTTCGGGTAGGCCAGAGTTTATCATATAGATTGGTGGGGGACAGAGTGGTAATTTGGTAGGGGATTTTGGTGTGTGTTGGGGCGTTCTGTTTCAGGGTCGGGTATCTTTTTGGAGTCTATAAGATTCTGGATTTCATGGCGGAGGCGGGCACAATTGTCAGTGTCATGGCCTTTCTGTTGGTGGAAGTGACGTTATTGGCTCAGGTTGAGATGTGGTGGTGGAGGTTTGGGAAGTGGTTTGGTCTCCAGGGGTTTCAGAAGTCCTTGTCTTTTTAATTTCTCCAGCACTTTAGACAAGGGTCTCCCTAAGTCAGAGAATCTCCGATTTCGGATGGCAGTAATCTCTGCATAAACAGGTTTGGTACCTGATGTTCCCCCAATAGGCCTCCTACTTAGGGCATAAAACTTTCTGTTCTCTGCTTCTTCTTCTTCTTCAATATCCATGACAGTTTCCCTCAACTGTCGGAAGTCATTGATCATGGAGGTCATCCTCCTCAGTTTCCCATAGATCGAGGGCTTGGTGCCCTTGATAATCATCTTAATTTGGTCATTCTCTGAGGGCTGAGTCTGCATCTTTAGGAGCTGGCTTCTCCAGCGGTCTACATACTCTTTGAAGCTTTCCTCCGGCTTCTGCTTAGTGTTCTCCAAATCTCGGAGTGACAAATCAATTTCCAGATCTGTAACATATTGCTTCAGAAAAGCATCAGCCAGTTCCCTCCAATCTTCCATAATCTTCTTCTCGAGGCTGTGATACCAAACTACTGGCGCTCCCTCAAGTGACATCCCAAACATTTTCTGCACTTGACGCTTGGATAAACCCACTGAACTCATAACTGAAACATACTGACAGAGATGGACCCTCAGATCCCCATTCCCGTTGAACTTAGCCATATCCGGCATCTTGAACTGAGCTGGAAACTGTTCTTCGAAGGTCATTGCCTCATAATCCAACAACTTTTCATGTTTACCCCTCATTTTGCGGGTAACTGTTTCAACCTGATCCCGAAGCTTCTGAAATTCTACCTGAGACCCAATCACTCTGTCCGTTGCATACTATGTCATGTCGTCATCAAAAGCGGGGATATCATACCCCAACCCATTCGGAGGCTCCTCGCGCCTCACATTCTCAGAATTCCCCCAGCACGTGGTACAGCCATACCAGCCACAACAGTAGTCAATGCTTGCAACTGTTCAGTAATTTTGGCGAGACCATTTTCCAACTGATATATCCGGGATACCTCGTTATCGGATGTACTCATATCTTTTACCGGTCTTTTAGTGAGTCTTCCCTCTTTCCTAACCCAACAGGAATCTATGATGTCTTTTATAGACATAGAGGGTGTTAACAGGATATATGTATGCATGAGATGAATGAGATGCATGCGATACAAGGAATATATCAATTTATTAAAATTTTCACACAAATCGGCCCATCATCATTATAGAAGCTTTTGGGCTAACTATCATAGGAGTGAACTCGTCCCAGTTTAAATGGCCCAACAAGTTCACATCTTATGCAAGAAGTCCAACCGTATCCAAATGATAATGTTCCTAAACACAAACATATAATGGCCCAATCATCATAATATCCAAATGGGAAAATGATTTAAGGCCGCACTCACCCCTCGCAAGGGAAGACCTCAAACCGTTGGGTTCAGAATGGTCCCTTACTTATGCCACTTGTAATAAAATGATTTGTGCAATAATTTAATCGAGTCTAGCAACATATATTCCTAAGGGTATTCTATTTCTAAGTCCGCATGCATAAATCAAAGGTTCATCTAAGTTCACATGTAACACATTTTCAAATTTGCATACAATCTATGTCCCAATTTGCATACAACCTATTTTCATATAATCTATGTCCCAATTTGCATGCATAACGATAAATACGGCTAGCATGCAATGTCATAAGCATATTACATTCGATCATAGGTATGCCAGTAGATAATAATTGTACAATCACGCATGAAAGCAAATTGGAATAACGGCGAACATGCAATAGTACACGGCAATCTCATGAACATACTTCGATCATATAATGCGGAAAACAAAGAACAACCTAGACATAATGCAAATTCCAAATGCAAAATAAATGACTAATCATGCTTGAAAATGAACAACCGAATAGGCTAAATCATGCTTGAATACCATCTCATGAACACATCAAACAGATAAACGCAGAGATACAAATAATATGATTGATTACATGATACAAGAGAAATCACCTAAGAAATAATTATGCATGACATGTGATGAAAAGGACTCAGTTCAGTGTATGCGCGTTCGTGTAGCGTTCGTAAACGCGTTCGAACTGTAAACAGAAGGTTCGCGTTCGTATAGCGTTTGAGAACGCGTTCGAACGGGACCGGACCTGATGCATGAATAAAACAAAGGAAATACGTGCGCGTTCGCATAGCGTTAGTAAACGCATTCGAACGGTAAACAGAAGGTTCACGTTCGTATAGCGTTCGTAAACGCGTTCGAACGAACTGGGACAGAAAACATGCGTTCGTGCGGCGTTCTGAAACGCGTTCGAACGGGGTTACAGCAGTGACCTCAAAAAAAGCAGTAAACAACATGACGCATACGTGAACGGATGAATAGATGACACCTAATAAATAATAACGGGCTACAAGGCGCAGCAAAGCATCGTGGTAAATGATTTTAACACCTCGACATAGAGGACCTTTAATCCAACTTACTAAGCCCATGCGCTAATAACATAATGCACATAAAAATAAAGACAACAATATCGGACTTTGTATACCCGATTGAACACATCTTACATTCAACCGAATATACGTCATCCGGCGCGGCGAAGCATCGTGGTAAAGGATTTTAACCCCTCGAAACGGAGGACCTTTAATCCAACTTACTAAGCCCATGCGCTAATGACATAATGCATATAAAAATAAAGACAACGATATCGGACTTTGTATACCCAATTGAACACATCTTACATTCAACCGAATATACGTCATCGGGCGTGGCGAAGCATCGTGGTAAAGGATTTTAACCCCTCGAAACGGAGGACCTTTAATCCAACTTACTAAGCCCAAGCGCTAATGACATAATGCATATAAAAATAAAGACAACGATATCGGACTTTGTATACCCGATTGAACACATCTTACATTCAACCGAATATACATCATCCGGTGCGGCAAAGCATTATGGTAAAGGATTTTAACCCCTCGAAGCGGAGGACCTTTAATCCAACTTACTAAGCCCATACGCTTTATCTCATCATTACACAAACAAATAACATACAGAAAGTAAAATGGTGAAATAAGATGCGGATAATAAACAATCAAGATAAAATAAAGGGAGATATGTGCCGTTTACGTCTGGGTTTTCATCCTATATACCACAAGAGACGACACATTTTCCCTTTCATTCAAAGGCCACAACATGCATCCACAAGCGACTCTCATGCGAATAAAACAATTAAAAGACGAATGACAATAAATAGGAAAAGTGCCATCAGGTCTAACCTTTTAAATCACCTCTCGGACGTACGGTAAACGATCGTCGGAAGGGTTAACGCTCCGCAACTTCTCTGGTTCACTGGTTCAACATTTCCCTTCGCTGCTTCACTGTTCGGGCTGTTTTTTTCCCTCCGTTTTGCTGCCGTTTTGCTGCTATTTTCGGTCACTGTTTTAGATTTTTTAGGCTACTGTTTTTGTGGTTAAAGGGCTGTTGTTTAGGGGTGAGTTTCGGTAGTTTAGGGGGTGTTCCAGGGGCAGTTTTTCGGTCAAACAGTGAATATTTTAAGTAGTGATTTTCGGTAATATGGGGCTGTGATTTCCGGTAGTTTAGCTTACTGTTCGGGGGAGTGTTTCAATGGTGGTTTGTGAGGCAATGAAGATGGTGTTTTGGGTGGTGATTTTGTGGCAATGGAAGGGGATTTTTGGGTGATATGCTCGGCAATAGAGAGGAGAAGAAGATAAATTTTTTTTTTGCTTGTTATTCTTTTTGTATGCGTGAGAGAGAGGGGAGTGTCTTGGTTTTTGGTCTCTTTTATAGACAAAGGGGATGGGTGAATCCTTACTTGACAATGAAGGGATTTGGTGCATTAAAGGAGGATATGATTTGGTGCTATGTAAGGAAAACCAAAGATTGATTGGAGACAAGATTTGGTTAATTAGGAAGTTAATATATTTAATTTGTTTGGTTTAGGCATGAAATTTGTTTAGTTAGGAATATAATAATCTTGATTGATTTTAATTAGGCATGATTTTATTTGATATTTATTTTAATTTGGTATATGATTTTTAGATTTTATTTAATTCCCCATGTGTTAAATATGTGTTTTATAATTTGGATGTGTTTTATGAGCTTTGGTGTTTTCGGTAGCAATCTGCTTGACGTTCGAACGTGGTCACAAACGCAGCACGAACGAAAACAGTGAACTTGTGAAATAAATTGATGACATACTTATTCTGAATTTCCCCTTCCGACGTCCGTTTCCCGCGACTTAAAAGGTAGTGTCTCCAAATGAGACTCATCATAGGGACTTATATGTAAAAATGCAGTGCCTACAATTGGATCCAAATGACTTAGACGTTCTAGCTCTTTTGCTACATATAGTTCATTTCCTCAATATTTTCATGTTGATCTCATTCTTGGTCAACCTGATCACTGCCTTTGACAGTATCAACAGTTCTTTTGAGAGACTCTGTTCTTTGTCTTTCCTTACAAGGAAATATCTCTTCAAAAAATGTCGCATTCCTTGACGCAATTTCATATTTGGATTGATGTCAGGAATTTCCGACTTATGTACCAAGAATCGATACACACTACTGTTGTGAGCATATCCAATGAATATACAATCAACAGTCTTGGGTCATATTTTAACCTTCTTAGGTTTAGGAACCATCACTTTGGCGAGACACCCTCATACTTTCAGATATTTATAGGATGGTACATGACCTTTCCACAATTCATATGGTGTCTTGTCTAATCTTATGTGAGGTAGCTTGTTCAGAATGTAGTTGGCGGAAAGCAAGGCTTCCCCCCAAGTTCTGGGGTAAACCAGAGCTTGTCAATATGGCGTTCATCATTTCCTTCAACGTTCGATTTTTACGCTCAGCAATCCCGTTTTGTTGAGGCAAATAAGAAGCAATAGTTTCGTGATTAATTCCATGATTGGAACAATATTCACCTCCTCTATCGCTCTTGATTCTTTTGATTTTCTTGCCAAGTTGATTTTCTTGCCAATGTTGTATATTAAGTGCTATCAAACGAAATTTAACATGCGAATTAATCTAAATCATCCCAAACCAGAATACAAAAATGGAATCAATTGTACATTAACATGCCAAATTGAAAATATCAATAGGACTTAGAAAAAACTGGAAATGTAGAAAACTTATGTCCAAGTCGAGTTGTCTCTGTCCTTAAGAACTTATTATCCCTGCATCGGTGCTTTACGGATGCTATGTGGCTAATGTTCTCCCAGGAGTCCTTGGATGCTTCTTGTAGAAGGGGCACTCCTTTAACAATAACTTGAACAAGGACAAATGATGGAAACTCTTTTTTTTCTTAAAAGACTATCTAAGACATGTATGTATGAAATTTGTAATTTTTTGGATTTTCTAAGAATGAACATAATGCTCATTTATATAGGCATGAGAGGGTGCATTTGAGGCCACCCTTTGGTTTGGGATGTAACCCTCTTAAGGGTTATAACCCTTCTTTGTACCTTGTGGAGCCTAGAGGTGTGTTCTTCCAATTTTAGAGGACATGTCCCTACATGTTTGTGCTTTTCCCATAGGGCATTACCCAAGTGACATGACCCTCCTACATCCATGCTATATATTTAGAGAATTTACAACACTTTCTTAATAACCAAACACAGCAATCTCTCTTAAACTCATACTTATAACTATTATTCATTGTATGTATTTTTTTTTGAATTTTTTTTTAAATTGTTAGAAACCCCACCGTCAAACCACCACTTCCGGGCTTAAGTGGAGCAGGTAAAACCCCCCACTGTCTCAGGCTCTTACAAGAAACGCACTCCTTGATTCGAACCCAGAATCTCAAGGTGAGATCATGAATCCTACACCAGCAAGCCACGCCCCATGGTGACATTGTATGTTTGTTTCCTTTTTTTTTATGGTTGGGCAGCCTTTAATTAGTCTTTTAAGTAATGATATATATTGTGTAAGAATGATTATCATGTTCAAAGCTGCCGATGAGAATGTATAAGGATTAAGCGATTTAAAATACTATATTTAAAACAGAAGAGAGTGTATATTACACGCACCCGCCATATTAAGTCTAAATGGTGATGGATTTTAATTTTGTCAACTCTCTCTGTTCATAAATTAATATAATATAAAATACAATCTGGTTTGGTTCAACATTGGTTTATCATTATTTGTTATATGTTATGGATTTGACCGTGGTAACGGTTTGAGATATTTTTCTTTTCTTTTATTTAGTTATTTATTTTTTTGTCATGCATGAAGATCAAATAAGGCCTTCAAAATTGCAGTCTTTATTATGGACCTGACATTTGAATGATATTGGGTCATGATTCATTAATGAAAGTGATGTATAAGTTGTTTTGAGTTTGTTTATTTCCAATATCATTCAGTTTCAAAACTTAAATTTAAATCGAAAATCTTCTAGAACTGTTTTGAAAATTCAGGATATTACATCCGCCCCTCCTTATAAAAATTTCGTCCTCGAAATTTTTCTGTTCTTATCTCCAATCATTCGGAATCGAACGCACGTACATTACAATCTTATCCGTATTCGGAAGTTATCTCATTTTATATATTATCGTCAGTTACATATTCATACATCAATACAAACCATGCTATTTCAAAGCAAAGTAGGTTGAATCAAATATTTCATACCAAAATCACATCAAACTTGTCATTTCAATTCATATTCATTCATAGGAACACGTTCAAACCGTTTCAAACTCATCCATCAACAGAAAGCCGAACACGAATCCTATACAGTTAATCACAGTCATCATAACACAAGTTCTTTACAGGCAATCAGATACAGTATCAAAACATAAAACATAATACGTATTTCATGCTATCTATTTCATCCACAATCTGAAACGAAACTCATTCATTTCACATCATGTCATTTCATATCATATTTATAAACACTATCAACATCAAAGTTTACATACGCACATATCCAGTCACACATACAACATGTATGGCTGACAACAAATCATACATAACCATCAAAATACTCAAAAGTTCCATGACTAAACTATAGACATACATATGTGTTCCTTTAACGAACGTAAATTTTTATACCAATAAATATATTTATCGTCATAGCCAGAAGTGACACATAATCATAGTGCTTTTACAATGTTGATAGTCTGAAATTTTCCAATTTCTGACATCATTAAAATGAACAATGTAAAACAATCCATTTTAAAAATCATCTTGAAAACACATTTGAAAAACTCTTTTATTGTAAACAAAATCAATTTCGAAATTCGTCATCTTCATAAATCCGTATCAAGCGTCTAATTTAAACTCAACTGAACGAAACATAACAAGTATCAAATGTCTAAATCGCGAGCACATATCAAACAATGAACGAAATAAGCTCATGTCGACAGAGGATAGCGGGCCGGTCCACTGTAGTTGGACAGAGCCCTATGCAAGCGTCACGACGGAAACAAAATTATAAAACCATAAAAATCATATACAAGCATCGTGACGAAAATATATCATATCATATAATATCATAAACAATATCGAAATGTATCATAATGAAAATGTGATTCTTTTGAAATCATTATTTCCCCCCCAAAGCACAAATATGTTTAAATTAAAAATAAATATTTGAAAACTTGATAAAAACTCAATTGTATATCCTTCAAAATCATTATCTTATATGCAAACTTTTCAAAATACATATCAAGCGTCCACTGTTCAAGTCGCACGCATTGACCGGACAGTGTACGGACAATACCATGTCGACGGAGTAGCGGGCCGGCCATTTTCCGATGGTCAGGACCCCATAACAAGCTTCCCGACCGAGCCAGAACGAAACATATACAAGCGTCACAGAGGGTCAAAAACATAAAACTATCAAACACCGTGACGAAAATAGATTTTATTATTTATGCATCGTGTATGCTATATAAATATTGTTGCATATTACTGCTTTATAAGATATGGTGATACATCTCTTCGAACCTAAATATTATACTGGTATCAGTAAGGGACCATTTTGAACCCAAAATGGTTTAAGGTAGGACCTTGTGAGGGGTGTAGTGTGGCCTCAAATCATTCCCAGTATTTCATATTGGGTGGTGACTCCTTTATTCTTTAGTTAATCCCATGTGGGCTATACGTATTCTTTACGGGTTTCAAACTCAATAGTGTCATTGTCGCCGGCATCATAGGCATAGTGGTAAATTCTGTTTCGCTCCTACAAATGTGACTATGAATGCTATTGTAACTGTGACTATGGGTATCTGACTGTGTCTATTGTGACATAGTAACTTTGAGATTGTTTTTAACCTTGTGGAATTCCTAATTTGAGAGAGGTTTTTTTTAATGAAAGTTGTAGGTATGGATATTAACTATATGTCACATTTTATATATTGTGATTTGGAGTCCGGATGAAGGAGATATAAACGTTTGAAAATGACTTATCGATACTTATAAATATAATAGTCATTTTTATCCATTTTTTGGTATCGACCAATCTACTTGTTTTAATGCTTGTGATTTGTAAATAAATAATATATAATTTTTTTTTTTTAAAAAAAAAGACTTTATATTGTGGGAGATATTTAGTTTTTAAATTTAAAATTGAAAAAAGAACCACAAAAGCTCCCACCTCTACATAATTTTTCATTTTTCTTCATTTTTAAATTTTTTTAAAATGGTAAATATGTAATATATTATTTGTCATATATCTATTTATGTCTTTTTACATGTAGGTGGATTAAATGAGAAGAATGATTTGTGTCTGAACTAAATTGGAAGAGTTCTAATAGTTTTGATCATTTTAGGAATTTAAAAATTAAAAAAAAAATAAAATTCTAGTCGGGCACTGGAGCAAATTTGAATACTACTGCCGACTTATAAAAGAGAGAGTAAGTTATTTATTACCTTAATGATGGGCTTCAAGTTTCAAATGGGCCTAATGTTTTGAATTACCAAATATCTACCTTATGATGAGGTGGATTCAAGAATCCATTCTATAAATTGAATTGTTTTTTATTTTTTATTTTTTTATATGTATATTAAATCAAGTTCATATTTTGGATAAAATCCCAGTCAAAATTAAGACAATAATGATGATTGTATTTATAACTATAAATATTTCATTTCAGATTGCGTACAGAAACAAACTTTATACTCGCAACTCGCAAGGGAAAAGGAAATAAAAAAATGTCTTCACTCAATCGAATATAGTAATTTATAATATTTAGATGCCTAACAATGTGGCAACCACCGCAAGTTATCCGGTGGTAAAGTAGGGCGATCATGAGTTAGTGTTAAATTTAGATACCCATACGAATTCTTAAAATGAAGTTTTATGAATAAAAATAATATATTTTATATATATTTAAAAATTATTTTTTTTTTAAAATTTATGATTCTAATTTTAGACCAAATATTGGGCCCAACCAATCACTTGTATCGACTATCCCCAAGGTTAGAAAGGGTTCGAGTTCCATATATATATTTGTAGAAAAAGATTTTACTTTTAGAAATAGATCGGCCTATATATTATGGGTCTAGTATTAATTTGATCTACATCATAAAATATTATAGGTTAATAGAGACAGTCGACCCATTTCAATCCAAAAATTTATTAAAATATGTCATATAAATTAATGAAAGATCTAATTTGTTAATGGAATAAGTTTATTTTGTCCTCACTAAAATGAAGAGTGTTTATCTATTGTCCCATTAAATCAATATTTTGGATATGTTGCTGATGAGCGGATAATATACAGATATTTACTACCGCTATATCTTAATATTTTGTGTGATATTTCGAGTTGTATAAGCATTTTGATGTGTTTTGGGTATGCTTTGCAGGTTAAAAATCATATCAAGATTCAATTGGACTCAATAAGCAATGAATCAAAAATTTTGGAACACATTCGGGGTAAATTTCAGAGTCACCAGCGCGTCTCGACGCTGGACAGCGCATTGAGACGCTCACATGAAGAAATCAAGGCAGAGAGTAAAAGCGTTTGACACGTCGCGACGTGCCGATGATGATCAAGAGAGTTGCGACACGCGGGGGTATTGCGTCGCAAAATGGGAGAAAAAGCCCCAGTTCATCCGAAACTCAATTTTTAAGAAGGAAAGACCCACCAGACCTTCTATACAAGCAATAGTTCATCCCAAAACCTAAGAGGAAGCTTCATAACATAATTTTGGAGTCTCAGAGCATAGAAGAGTGCCTAAACCAAGGAAAAGATGAATGCTTTAACTGCTGCTGAGGATTGAAGGCGAAGATTGCAAACGAGAGTTCTCTCTACCATTTTCTCTCTAGTTTATCTTTTATGAGTTCTTGTTTTGTAATAATGATTAGCATATTTTTATTGATTATCATGAGTTGTTAAATCATTAGTCTAGGGTTTTAATGAATCTAAAGCATATTATTTAATTAAGTTGTATATATTTATTCTTTTGGGTTTTTAATTTATTATTTATTATTCTATGTGGTTTGATGCATATTTATTTATTTGGCCAATAATAGAATAGTCTTGGTAAGTCTTGGTATATCCGAACTGCATTACGACCTTCGCTAATCCAGGAATTGTAAAAAAAAATTATTGCAGATATGATGACGTGTTTAATTAGAAGAGAAAATGACTAAACATATTTTTTTCCCAATCTGAAGAACTGTGAATGCTTAATGTGACAATAAATAACTTACCAAACAACTGTGCTAATTCTAAAATGGTGTGATTCACATTTTGGAAATATATTTTTGGGTTTTGGGGTCAATGTGGAATCATCCATGTGACTAGATATTAAAATTTTATCCCAAAATTAATTAAGATTGTGGTTATGTTGTTGTTGACAAAATAAACATATACGCAAATGTGTAGATATATATTAATCAAACTAATTAATAAATTTATCAAGATATAAGTAAGTATGCATTCATCATATAACAGTATTAGGGTTTAAGAAAACATCACCAAGCTTCATCATTTGTGATTTATATGTGGCGTTTCAAGACTTTTCTTTGCTTTCCATTTGATATAGCGTACTAAGTGTTACGCCTTTAGTTGGCATATTAGTCTCTTCAATAAAATAAATTGTCCCACTGGAAAGAACAATAAGAAAAACTTTTTTTTCTTAAGATATGAAGGCTTAGAATAATTTGGATTATAGAGAAAAATAATTTTCTCTCTAGGACAAGTTTGGAGAAACCCTAAGCACCACTCAAGAATACAAGAGAGGATATAAAATCACTCAATAATAACTAAAGAGAGGCATGATCATGTCTTGGTCGAAATTCCCCTTTATTTATAGAGGGGAAGAGGCTTCTTATGTCATAATGTGTTTAGGATACTAAAAAATCAATTTCCAAATCAAACTTAATTAATTAATGATACTTTCCAAGATTTTCCAAGCTTGTTTAGAAACGAATCCTCTATAAATATATATTCTAATTATGACTTAATTAATTATGGTGCTAGTCCACTAAATTAAGGCTCATTAGATTAAATATTATTTTAGGCTTTTAATTAATCAATTAACGATTAATCAATTAATTAATTTATATTTAATTAATAATTAATTAAATATAATTTATTTTTAAATAAATATCTAATACTCATTTAAATAATAAATATAAATTAATATTCCATTAAATATATTTTAATCTTATTAAAATATTCATATTCTAATATTACATATTAGAGAATTCATTTTAATTGAAAAATAATTTTTCCAAAAAAAAATCCCAAAATTCATTGATTAACTCTTTAATGATCAACATCCTTTGAATTTGTTTTATTTTCAATGACTATATGAAGTGTGATTGTCCTAGGTTCATTATCGAGTAGTAGTGAGAAAATATTAACTCATTAATATTTATTCTTATGACATTACACAGACCTTGGGTAAACACCTAGCAGTATGCCATGACCCATATCCGATGAATAAAGTGGGAAAACACATGAGCTTGAAAAATATATTTCGAACATGTAATCTCATTCCCTCCGATTTTATATTCCTTATCAAATGCGGACCATGGATAGGTCAAGTCCGTAATCTCTGATATTACTTTAAACTTTATATAAATGAAATCAACATTTCTTAGATTTCATGCTTTGGCGAAAAACTTCTCCATATATAATTTCCTTGGAACATCTCTAGCTTTTGTTATCAAAACCATTGAATCCCATCTAGATTTTCATTTGACTTCGTACGCTAGTCATTCAAAACCATCCAATACTTTTCATAAGACATGGCTAGTCGAATGATATCGTATTAGTGAATCATGATAACTTTCATACAAGTCAGAATCGTATCAAAGGTCAAATGACATGATGACACAAGTGTATTATAACGAAGATCAATGACCTAAGATAGTGTTACCATGTGGTCAATCGTTTATGTAGTCGTGTTTGACTTTTTGTTATTCTAATGAATCACCAACTGTTTATGTCATTATGATATGAAACTCATCATCCATTTTATTACCGTCTAATATTTTGGCGACATATAATAATATTGGTCTTGATATATTATTGCCAGTACAATAATCATTTGACCATTAATTTATTTTAAAACTTATTCGTATAAATAGCGTTGACTCTCTTGATCTCAAACTCTTTTGAGATAATGATGTTAGTTTGACATAAGTTTCGGGATATACACATATGATAGAAATAGATATAATCAATATGTAAAATAATAATTACCTTTATTAATATTAATAATATTTATTATAACATTAGTAAACATAAGCGATTATAATAAACTAATACACAAGTAGTTGGAACCGGAATCATAATCTAATTATTTCTTGTCATTTAGACAAATTATTTCTTGTCATTTAGACAAATTATTATTAATACATATATTAATTCAAACGGGGCTTAATTTATGTTCCATACTTGGCCTTGTAATCCCTCCACAGCTGATCAACATTCTTGCCAAGAAGCTCGACAAAATAATTAGCACTGTACCCACTTCTCATCTTCTTGTTCAGTTCAGCAACGAACCCATTTCTCAAACTATTGCAATAATCCAAAAACCTAGCCGTTACATCATACCCTTGGTCCCACCTATCGCCCTGTCCAGGCTTCACCCAGTGGCTCGGTATATAGTTGGCCTTCAGCCTCACAAAATCCGCAATCCCTTCAATCAGTCCCCCCGGGGCCTGCCCGTTACCGTTCCATTGCCATATATGCGTCATCTCATGATAAATCACCCCATCGAATTCTCTCTTCAGGTCGCCTGAGTAACTTCCTATGTATCTCGCACTGAAGTGAATCTCATTGTTGACGGCATAAGCGACGCCGTTAGAGTCGTCGATGAACAGGCTGACTTTCGCCACGTTTTTTCTGTCAGCTGGGTTATTGGCTTGTTGGAAGACGTTCCATATGAAGCCTGTGGCTGATGATAATTTTCGCAAACTGTAGTCGGCGCCGATCTCTCTGTTGAAGCGGGTCCCGCCGGCGGTTGTCGGAGCGGTGTTGGTCACGGCGTAGTCGACTGCATGGGTGGCTTGTGTTGCTGCTAGGGTTAGTAGCAAAGAGAGGAAAAGCTTGTGGTGAGCCATGAGGAAGAAAAGCTTTTATGAGTACAATAAATGCGTTGTGTCTCTATGGTTTATATAGAGTTTGATGTCATTGAATGGGTCATATTCGTAATAATTAATATGATATGGACAGAAGGGTGTTCTTGGGATTATGATATTATAATATATGGTCAGAAAATTAGGCTCAGCCAAAGACTTTTTATTTTAACGAAGGCTTTTTATTTGATGTACAAGTATTTTTCCTTTTCAATATATATATATATAATAGTAAACTTTTTTTTCACCTCCATAATTAATTATTCAACACCTCTCTTATGCGTAGGAAAATTGTGCTTATAAACCTATAATTAACTCAAAAGATTTAAAAACACTAAAATTTAAAAATTGACATGTATAAATTTGTAAAATGTGAAGCCTTATCATCCGTTGGATAAGGGACACGTGGCGCAATCCTTGCCGTTGTCCCAATTACATGTATTTGCTCATCATATATAAAGGCCACTTAGGTTGAATATTAGTTAAGGTTTTCATTTTTGTATTCCCTTGTTTTTGGCTAAGTGTTAAGCCTAGTTCCTTAGTCCAAGTTAGTGTAATCTTCAATTGGGAATTTGAGAGATTGACACTTTTAGAGATTAGGGTTTATTGTGAGATTTGGGGGAATTACAATTTGTAAACGGATTCAAGATTCCGTGTGTAATCTTGAAATTGATTAGTGCATCGAGCTCATTGTTCCGGAGTTCAACGTGGATGTAGTCGGGAATTTTCCGGTGAACCACGGTAAAAATCTCGCTTCTTGATTTGTCGAGTATTTTGTGTGACGATCCGATTTAGGGTCAAAGATTAACAGTGGTATCAGAGTTGTTATTGGGAATTAAGATCTGTGGGCCGAAATTTGAAGAGATCGGTGATCAAGATTAAGGCCCAAGGACACATCCTATTCAATTGGGCGGCAAAAGGGAAATCCCGAAATCTGCTTAATTGAAGAACAGATCAAAGACATCAACGATTTCTGGAAAATTGAAGACACGGCGAATTCGACGAAGGGCTTAACAAAGAAACCCTAAAAATCTCGTCAATTGAAGAACACATTCAAGATCACAGAGACGGAGTAAGATTCTCGTTTGAGTGGTCAAATTCAACCCCTGAGTTGCCGTGAACAAGAACACAGAGACACGACGAAGGCATCAAATCCCTAAATCAGCGAATCAAAACCCTAAAATAGGCCACTGGTTGGGGCTTTATTATTGGGTGTGTTGCCGATTGGTGTTTGGGAGGTGTGGCACTGTGTTTAATTTTTAAAAGGAGCTTGGGCGTTGCAAACTGAAAGAGTGAGTGTTTAAGGTTCTGTGTAATTGGGTGATTGGGGCTTTGTTGCAAATTGGGTATTGGAGCTCTGTTGGAGTTGCTTGGGTGTGAATTGCCGAAGGGTGTTTGGGTGAGCAACTGCCGAGAGTCACTGCTGAATTGTTGTTGGTTGCTCAAGGCTCAGTGTTTGGTAAATAGGATTCTGTGTTGTTCGGAGAATAATTTCCTAATGGTGGTTGGACTCGGTGTTCCCAAATTGAGTTTCTGCTTGTTAAAGGGAAGTAAGAAATGTCGACAATTAGACTCGACATATGTATCTTTGACGGAAAGGGGGATTTCACTATATGGAAGAAGAAAATGAAAGTTCTGCTTTCCCTCCATAAGGTGGCTTTTGGCACTGGAACTGGATCCAGAAAAGTGGCCAAATATGGAAAAGGAAACGAAGGATGAAATCCTGGAAGAGGCTTACAACCTGATTTTCATTCACCTTGGAGACTCGGTCATCAAAAAGGTTGACGGAATGGACACGGCCATTCAACTTTGGGGTAAACTCGAATCCCTTTATTCTATTATTTCTGCACCAAATTTAGTGTTCTTAAAAGGAAATTTGTTTAATTACAAGATGGATAATAATAAGTCGATAGATGATAATTTGGATGAATTCACGAAAATGACTCAAATCCTTAAAGGAACTGAACAAGCCCTAGGAGACTCTAGCGAAGCTATGATACTTCTAAATTCATTACCTGAAGAATATAGTGTCGTTAAGAACTCTCTACAGTACACATGAGTTGTACCTAGGCTAGACTTGGTGATATCTGGTATAAAGGCTAGAGAGCTAGAACTTAGAACCAGTAGGAAAGGTGGAGCGAACTTATTCGTGAAAGGTAAAAATGAAAGGAAATATAATGGTCCTAATAATCATCAGACTAATAATCAAGAACCTAAAGGACAGAAAAAGAATAAACATGATAAGAATAAGAATAGTGACAAGAACTGCTATCATTGTGGAAAGATGGGACACCTTAAAAGAAACTGTTATAAGTTCATTAGGGAACAGGAAAATGAAGGCAGCGCCACTGTGGCTGCCGAAAAGGAGTCGATGTGTCTATCTGAGGCATTGACTGTGTGTAGGGATCACATTAGTAGAGAGCGGATTCTGGACTCCGGGTGTTCTTTTCACATGAGTCCGTATAGGGACTGATTTGTCAACTTTAGAAATTCTGACCAAGGCACTGTGTATATGGGTAATGACAATACTTGTAGGATACAGGGAGTTGGGGACATAACACTTAAACTTCATGATGGTAAAGTTAGGATTCTTACTGACGTTAGATATGTACCTGACTTGAAACGGAACCTGATATCACTAGGAACACTAGATGAATTAGGTTTCACATATAAAACACACAATGGAAACATGCACATATCTA
This sequence comes from Zanthoxylum bungeanum, assembly GCA_019454045.1. Classification (NCBI taxonomy): domain Eukaryota; kingdom Viridiplantae; phylum Streptophyta; class Magnoliopsida; order Sapindales; family Rutaceae; genus Zanthoxylum; species Zanthoxylum bungeanum. The sequence goes on from SKCR01035214.1 coordinate 29,463, forward strand.
AGGGTAATAAACTAATCCTAACTGGTATAAAGAGAAATGGATTGTATGTTCTAATGACCAACATGTATTTTCGGATAAACCCATTTCTGCTTTAACTTCTAATGTTGATATGACTAATATATGGCACTTGAGACTTGGCCATATAGGCCAGAAATGAATGCAGGTACTCAGCAAGTAGGGACAATTTAGAAAAGACCAGTTGAAGCCACTTGAGTTTTGTGAGATCTGTGTGTTGGGCAAACAGCACAGATAGAGCTTCCCAACTGGAATTCACTTGTCAAAGGCGAGTCTGGAGTATCTACATTGTGATCTGTGGGGACCAGCAAAGGTCCAGACTCATGGGGGTAAGAAATATTTCCTCTCTATTGTTGATGACTACAGTAGGAAGGTATGGACATTCTTACTAAAATCAAAGGATGAAACTTTGACTAAATTTAAAGAATGGAAAGTATTGGTAGAAAATCAAACTAGTAACAAAGTAAAAGTCTTAAGAACTGATAATGGCTTAGAATTTTGTAATACTGAGTTTGATCAATATTGTACTAGTGAGGGTATCCTAAGACATAGGACTGTTAGAAATACCCCTCAACAGAATGGAGTTGCGGAAAGAATGAATAGAACCCTATTAGAAAAGATCAGATGTCTTTTATTTTCTTCCGAACTTCTGAGGGCCTTTTGGGGTGAAGCCCTCAATACCGCTACTCATTTGATTAACCTTAGCCCCAATAGTTCCTTGTAGTTTAAGACACCAGAAGAAATCTAGTCTGGTAGGGCTCATAAGCTTGCCCACCTTAGAGTGTTTGGCTGTGAAGCTTATGCTCACCAGTCAGTAGGTAAACTTGAACCGAGGTCAATCAAGTGTGTTTTCCTAGGATATCAAGAAGGGATAAAGGGGTATAGGTTATGGGAAAGAGAGTCATCTGTAGTCAAAGTCATAGTTAGTCGGGATGTTATATTCAATGAACTTTGTTTTCCTTGTAAATCTACTAACAAGAATGCAGGTGCCTTATAAAATGATCTAGCAGATTTTGATCTTGCAGGTGGAGCTCAGATGCAGGTGGAGCCAGAGACATCAAGGACCGCTGGGCAAGTCGGTGACATGTCAGGCACAGAGACATCTGAGGACACCCAGCCCAGGAGAAATAACCAGGAGGAAAACAGAAATGAAGTAGCAGAGATACAAGAACAAATTGAAGATGACACAGTAGATCAAGTGGATCAAACTGAGCAGCGTGATGAAACACCTCAAGACACTTTGGCCAACTACCAGCTAGCAAGAGACAGAAGTAGGAGGCATGTAAAGCCTCCTGCCAGGTATGATTACTCAACTAATGATTTTTATTTTTGTGCCTTAATATCAAGTCATGAAATAATGGGATTAAGCCTGCTAGCTTAGGAGAGGAGAGCATTAAGTCTACCCATAAACTTGAATGGGAAGCGGCTATGGAAGAGGAGATGTCTTCTCTTAGTATTAGACCTGAGGTGATTAAAATGAAAAATGTACCTTATGCAAATGCTATTGGTTCTGTGATGTATGCCATGATTAGTACTAGACCTGACTTGTCTTATGCAGTATCTTTATTAAGTAGGTTTATGTCTAATCCAGGTGGAGCACACTGGAGTGCTTTACAATGGTTGTTAAGATACTTGAATACTACTATTGATTATGGCTTATGTTTTAACAAATCTAACGCTTTAGATTTGGTAGGGTATGTTGATTCTGATTTTGCAGGTGACATAGACTCAAGAAAGTCAACTACAGCTTACTATTTCACACTTGGTGGAAATTGCATCAGCTGGAAGTCAAGCCTGCAACCGTTGGTCACACTCTCAACTACCGAAGCGGAGTATATAGTCATAATTGATGTGTTCAAGGAAGCAATTTGGATTCAGGGTATCTTAACCGAAATACAACAGCTGCATGGTAAGACAGTTGTGTATTCAGACAGTCAGAGTGCAATCCATCTGAGCAAGAATCCAATACATCATGAGAGAACCAAGCATGTAGATGTGAAGTATCATTTTGTTCGGGAAATTATCTCAAGCGGTAAGATTGAGATAAAGAAGGTTCCAACTGAAGACAACCCATCTGACATGGGGACAAAAATAGTGACTGCTGCCAAACTCTCCCACTGCATGAAGCTGTTGCAGGTGGGGGTTGGCTAACCTTGCAGCCGACATGAGCAATGATGGGAGTAGGTGAGTTTGTTGTGCTATCTTGGCCTTAATGTATCCTTGTGTATGATTGTCAGTGATGAATGTTTTTGGGCTTCAAGGTGGAGATTGTAAAATATGAAGCCTTATCATCCGTTGGATAAGGGACACGTGGCGCAATCCTTGCCGTTGTCCCAATTACATGTATTTGCTCATCATATATAAAAGCCACTTAGGTTGAGTATTAGTTAAGGTTTTCATTTTTGTATTCCCTTGTTTTTGGCTAAGTGTTAAGCCTAATTCCTTAGTCCAAGTTAGTGTAATCTTCAATTGGGAATTTGAGAGATTGACACTTTTAGAGATTAGGGTTTATTGTGAGATTTGGGGGAATTACAATTTGTAAACGGATTCAAGATTCCGTGTGTAATCTTGAAATTGATTAGTGCAGTGAGCTCCTTGTTCCGGAGTTCAACGTGGATGTAGTCGTGAATTTTTCCGGCAAACCACGGTAAAAATCTCGCTTCTTGATTTGTCGAGTATTTTGTGTGACGATCCGATTTAGGGTCAAAGATTAACAAAATTATTTAAACAGAAGATACCTTTCATGAAATATAGATTAATTAGTCAATATAAGATTGATTTATTCAGGGTCTAGTTGATGAGATTTTCCTTCGAAGGCTAAGAGTGAGTTTGAAAGAATTACTTAATTAGAATTTTTGTATTTATTATTAAAATATTTGAAATAATTTTAAATTTGTAAATTACTTTTAATATGTTTTAAACATTCCAAAACATATATACTCTTATTTATCGATTGTTGGGTACGTAGGTATGTTGTTTATACTTGTAGTCCCTTCAACTTCTTTTTCATTTGATTAATACTATTTGATGTTTTCTGAAAAATAATTAATTAATTAATCAACTTCTTAATTCATAAAGTTTAAAAATGAAAAAGAAGAAAAAAATGTATTGGAGGCTTCTTCGTTGACTTTGACTGAGACTTTGCCTTTTGCAAATTGCCGACCTACCAAAATGTCTTAAATTTCCACCACTTGTTAAATTTATGGTTGAAAAGAAATGGTCCATGTGGCACTTCTTGAAATCTCTCTTTAGTTATTTACTTTTCTCCTAACGATAGGTATGGGAAAAATACATATGAAAGTTCGGTATTTTAGGAGAATTTTTATCTATATTTAAATAAAGATAAAATCTCAAATTGAAAGAATATCCACTTGGGGCTGGTGGGGTCCTATATATCAGAGTCGGATATAAATAAAATTTTTCTTATCCCTTAATTGAATGATTTCAGTATAAATATTTATATTCATGTATCATATATGGTCAGTCGCTATCCTTATCAGATGGGTATTCTATTTACTTTATTTTTATTATCTCTCTCTTAATGGAACATGTATAACATATGATTAAGCATGGACTTGGACTTGATTGTCAATCTAATTGAAATGGAACATCTTGCATTGGGGCCATGCGTGTATTAAGAAAATGGAAATGTTAACGAGTGTCCTAAAGACACTAATTAAAGATCCATTTTTGAAAAGTTTTTATGAAAGAAGAAAAAAGTAATTAATATTTTGATAATTTTTTATATTTCCCAAAAAAATGATGTGAAAATTTTCCAAATATAGATTCTTAATGAGTGCCCTTAGGGCACTTGTTACCATGACCATTAAGAAAATATATATATACACACATCTATTTTAAAAATTATCAGATAAGGACTTATATAAAAGGTTACAAAATTTGAATTCTACAACTGTAAATTTTAAGAAATTTTTGTACGGAGACTCGCACGTGATATTTTGTTTATACATATAGATAAGGGAGATTGACTTTTTCTCCAGTTTTTACGTCTACCAATTACAGATGAATTTTCCATGCCATAAAAATATATCAATTTTTTCAACGTCTTGACATATAGATAAGGGGCATGTCTATGATACCCAAGAATATCACATATTTTTGGATATCAAAGTTGCATGTTCAATGTAACTTTAAATATTAAACATGTAAATTATATCAATAATATAAAATTTTTTAAAATATGAAATTAATTGTATGTTTATTGGTAGAAATTACATGTTAAATGCTCAAAATTGTATTGAACATACAACTTTCAACCCAAAAATATTTGATACATTTGGGTATCATAGCATTACCCATAGATAAGACGTTGAAAAAAGTGATATATTTTTATGACAATTAAATTTTCCATGTCATAAGTTCTTCCCATCAGAATAAAACAAAGCGAATCGTAACATAATTTTTTATTAATTTTTTTTTTTAAAAAAAAAAAATTAGAAAGAAAGTTGACTTGAATGAATAGCTAAATTAAAACAAGTGACTTTCAAAAAAATTATTATCTATATTACAACCTATAAAAAGATTTGTCTCAGGTCTTTGTTTAGAAAAACAAAAACAAGAAAACAAGAAAAATAGCTATTGCAAAACAAGCTGAAAACACCAAACACATAAAAGAAAAAACCAAAAGCAAGTAAATTAAACACTCACACTAACCTAAAATAAATAAATTTATTCTAAATAATAATTAAAGTCATGCATCAGCTAAAATTAATCTATAAATTAAAGCGAGCTACATTCAGGCTTAGCAGGCGAGCATTATGTATATAGCCAAAAATAAAGTCCATAAATCCAGCAGCATCACCATGTAGCTGAATTGAAAATGGAGAGCAGGGTTGATGTAAGATAATTATTAGGTGTCTTTTATTTATTTATTTATTTTTATTTTTAACATAATTTTCTTAATTGAGTTTCTTATTTGAAATTGAATCCTACTATTATTTTTGGTCGTTTCTTTTCAAATAGTGCTTCTTCAAATAAAGCTTTTATTAATAAAGTTTTTAGAAGTAGAGTTTTGATAAAAAGGTTTTTAGGTGTTTGATTGTGAGTGATAATTTTTATTATACATTATAAAATTACTTTATTTGACAAGTTTTTTTAAGTTGTGTTTTGAAAGAAATGAAATAATGTTGTTAAATTAAATAAAAATATTATTTATAGATAATTTAAATCTTGAGTCTGAGGGGAAATATTGGTAGATATGTTATTATTATGTTAGCTGTTATTGGTAGATATATTATTATTATGTTAGTTGTTAGTTGATATGTAATTAATATTGGTAGATATGATATTAATGTTAGTTATTAATTAATATGTAATTGATATTGATATATATGATATTAATGTAAGGTTCTTTTATAATGTTTATATAAATATCATTTATAATTTATATTGAAATCAAGCAAATTAATATATTTTTCTTCACCATCTCCTATTTCGATTTCTAATAAAAGTCTGGGATTGTTGGGCCTTATCTCCCGGGGTTTCGACATAAATGATTTTAACATTCATCTTTTTGCTTTTATTAATCCGGTATTTGTAGAAATTAATTCTAGAACATGTGAGTTCTCATTAGAAAATTAAATTTTGTGCCAATGCTTGGATTATAACGTATGGGAAAAGTAATATGTATTTTTTTTTTTTTTTGGCTTTTTAGATTTATCTAACTTGTGTATATGGGATTGAATCTTCTTTGCAGTTTAATTGGTGTAGCGTATCGAAAACCCGAAGATAGAAAATTTTTATATATAAAAAAGGGGTTTTCATTAAAATTTTTTATTAGAGTATAATCCTTTACTATTCAGTTCAAGTCACTCTTAAAAATTTATTTTTAATCATATAGATGTAAAGTTATTAAAAAGGACAAGAAATTGAAAAACAATTCAAATATATAAATAAATTAGAACACACGCTCCAGAGCTGTGGGTTATGTGTTTTCTAATTTATTTTATTTTATTTTCCAATTTACTTTCAAATGTAAATCTCTCGAAATATAAAGTGTTTCATAGAAAAATTACATATTATCAATTTACAAATCATAAGTATTAAAATAAGATCCATTATTGATATGTTTCGATTAAAAATGAGTAAAAAGTGACTCTTATATTTATAAGAGAATAATAATTTCAAACTAATAATTTTTAAACACCCATATCTCTTTCATCATGACTCTAAATCATAATCTATAAAAATACACATACACATAACATTCATACCTAAAACATTTATCAACAAGCCTCGCACAAATTCAAACTTACGTAAGGTCAAAATCAGCCCTAAGATGCTACGTCACACATATATCGCATTGACCTTCATTATATTCACATTTTAACTTAGTCACATTAGTAATTGAAAGTTGCATATGTATGTCTTAGTCACATTACTTACATCGGTCACATTGTTGACAGTCAGTCATATTGACCACAGTCACAATAACATTTTGCTTGAATAATAAAAAATTGAGTGATAATCATATTTTTAACCAAAACTCACAATGTGATTATCACTCATGGGTTTGCCTTAGTTGTATTATGTCACCAGTCATATTGCCGACCCTCAGTCACATTGAACACAATCACACTTGTAATACCAATTACATTATTGACCTTCAATCACATTTGTGACCTCAGTCACATCACAGACCTTCAGCCACATTGAGCAACCTCAGTCACATTACTGATTTTCAGTCATATTTATAATCTCAATTATATCAATTACATCAGTCATAGTGCTGACCACCAGTGACATTACTAAATTTCAGTCACATTGAACACAATTATAATTGTGATCTCAGTCACATCACCGTCCGTCAGTCATATTAGTTACCTCAATCACATTACCGACTCTCAGTCAAATTAGTTACCTCAATCACATTGTCGACCCTCAATTATATTGAGTACAATTACAATTGTGACCTTAGTTATATTTCAGACACTCAGTCACACTTGTAACAATAGTTACATTAATTATCTCAATTACGTTGTCGACTCTCAGTCACTTTATTAACCCCTAGGCATATTGAGAACAATCACACTTGTGACTTTAGTCACATTATAACTGTATTTTTTTTTACCGACAGTCATCATGATTATCAATTAGGTGTGTGTCTAAGTGTTTATTTCTTTAGGCACAGTCACAATGTGACTATACGCTAAAAGAAAATATCTTTTTACCGACCGATTATTCGGTCAATAAATAATAGATTTTTCGGAATAATAAATTAATGACTGATTACCAACCATAATATTATCTCGGTAAATATCTCGTTGATACCAAACTACTGATCGAATATATTTTCGTCGGTGATTTACCGACTGAATAAATTTTTTGTAAGTTAATATTCCCGACAAAAAATGGGAAGTAATCAATCGTTAAAAAAATGAATTTAGGTCGATAATAATTAAAAATACTATCGATCGATATATAATACGGTAGGTAAAATAATATAACTACCGGCCATTATTTCGGCTGGTAATATCTTGATTTACTGTCCGTATAGTATCATTAGTAAGGTTTATAAATTGTAATATAATTACTGACCGAATTTTCGGTCGGAAATTATATTATATCTTTTTCTATTAAATTATATCTTTTTCAATTAAAATTTAAAAATATAAATAAACAATTAAAAAAATTTAATAAAAAATATTATAAAATAATAATGTTACATTAATATATTGTAATACGGTAAACATAATGTACCGCACCTTAGGAGGAGGCAGAGGACCACCGGGAGGCGACCGCATCTGCTGCTACAGCAACTGAAGAGCTAGTCGAACCTGCTGGTGCATATACTTCTGCATTTGCTCTTGTATATGCTCATGTATCTACCTTTATTGTTGTCGTATCTGCTCCTATTGCTGTTGCAGCTGTTGTTTCAGCGTAGTGATATCTTCATGCATTCTCTTAAGAAACCGGGGTATCAGAAGATGAAGAACTACCCTCATATACATAATAGGAGTCCATACCATAGACATGCTTCTTCCTCTACCCTCCGGAAATCTCAATAAATAATTTTTCCCAATCAATCGGCTCCCTAATTAGCAACGTGAGAAATGTTAGACCGTGATATAATTTTTTTTTTAAAATTATATAAGTAAAAAACATAAATGAAGGTAAATATATGTAAAATAAATGAACGTAAATATATATAAAACCTTACATGCACGTCCTGAGATCACTGATCAACGAACGAGTGTATGTCGTTCTTCTTCGTGTGTGTATGCACAAAGAGCTCAAAGGCTATGGGCCGACAACCCAGTTGTTTCTTCTATCCATTTGTAAACAATATAATAATAATTAACTATAAAAAAGAATATGTAATTCAAAGAAATATTTATTACTTGTAATTTATATACTTACAAGATAGAGACCATGGTCGTAATACGATATGGTGACTCCCGTATGCCTGACCATTTCTATTCATTTGAAGAAAAATTATCATCGATTACGAGAGGCCGTTTCTAAACGTACACGAAAGTCAGTAGAGTCTTAATATTGATTTAAATTATTCCATAGCGGATCGTCTATGAAACATAGGTTCTTCCCTTTCTAATTAATCTCGTTCAATATATCTTTGTACCGAATGACCACTTTTTTCTCCCATGCAATAAACATCATGGCATTAGTTGCTCCTTCCACTAAAAGTATCTCTGTACAATAATTGAATTAACTTATAAATATTATATTTTAACTATAAATATTTTATATTAAGTAATTAATTAAAATTTCTAAATATCTTAAACTCTTCAAAATATAATTTTTTAGTCTCTAAGGGAACATTCTTCCAACAAACTTCCTCTTGAACCATTTGTTCCTAAAAAATCTTACGTATCTTGCGTGCACAAATGTTGGATTGCTCAGTCTGCCCACTGAAAATGAAAATAAGAAACAAATGTAAGAAAAATAAAAAACAAATGCAAAAAAATAAAAATAAAAATATATTAAATAATATATAATAATAATATGAAATTTACTCTGGCTCATGTAGAGTGAGCTGATGACATTGCCCTGACCTAGTACCAAATATTGCTGATGCCACAGTGTTGGCAATACATGCGACATCCATCTCAATTAGATGTTGTGATGTCATCGGATCCTGTGTAGGTGGAGTCTGATTAGGATCCGATAACAGAGTCTAAGGCTGTTGTGAGCTGGTATCGGCCTCACTATCATGGGTCCCAATAGACCTACCAGATGTAGATCTATCCCTACAGAGAAGACCTTTGTCGGTACCTCTGTCCATATATGTAAGAATATAATCAAACTAACTATCTAGTAACATTAATGTGTTTACAATAGTTCATCAAATAAATCGTTCGACTTTTTCTATCTTAACATGTTTAATTGAAGTAAACTTCAAACAAATCATTCAAAATTTTCTATCTTATTGATTCATACGGCATAAATGGTATGTCTTCTCCTATTTTTTTTTATTTGGAGCCTAAGAATTTCCAACTGAGGAAAAATGAGATTGAGATGATTTTTAAGTAGTCATTTTACAGAGTACCTTAAACTGCACAAATACATTTTCAATTACCTTACTCATTTTAACCTATTGCCTGAAATACCTATTTAATCTACCGAAATTTTGACAAAGTATCCTCTATAATTATGATAATCCCAAATTATTTTTTATACAAAACAAACACTTCAAATAAACTCTACATATCTATTGCATAACTTGTGCCTCCCAAACTCCCATTACTTCAAATAAACCCTATATATCTATTGTAAAAAATAAACACTTCAAGAAAACTTCAAATCCTAAGCAACATTCGGCCAAAACAATATAACAATAAAGTTTTATCCACACATCAACTGCCCATTCTAATTTGATTAAGTTATTGAAAGGAAACACATCAAGTCATCAACACAGCCAAGTTCTTACAATTCTCATAGTCATCAAATTAACACAGCCAAAACCAACGAACAATGGAAGCTTTATGCAAAATTAAAGGACATCAAGGGAAAAATAATATAGCCATGTATCCTAACAATCAAGTCATAAAAAGATACATTTCAATAATTTCACAACAACTGATTTCAAAACTAACTACTTCAACAATAGAAAATTTTCGTAATGAAATCACAAGAAATGTCTCGACATTGCCTCATTGTCTCGATATTGCCTTAAACAAATAAGGCAATGTCTCGACAGTGGGCATATAAAAAAATCAAAATAAAAATTAACAAAAAAATTAACAAGATATATTACCCAAACTCCGACGAATGTTGGGGCTTCGTGTGAGCTCCAGTGACTGTAGGGAAGGAAAGAGAGAGAGAGAGTTGAGAGAGAGACTGAATCTCGGGAGAGAGGAAGAAGAATGAAGTTTTTATATTGGATATTTTCCGACCGGATTCATCGGTCGGTACATGTCAAAATTCGATCGGTAAATGTCAAACATTTGCTGACCGAATTAAATTTCGTTGATAACTGAAAATTCACTAGGGGCTTTTATGGCGGCAACCAAAATATTTTCGCTTGATAAAATTTTCTATTACTGACCCAAGTATTTGGTCAGTCAATTTTTTTTAAAAAAAACTTAATTAATACTATTTTATACTAATTAATATTATCAAAAAAATCAATGACATATTGGTTCCTAAAATGGCACATTTAGTTATTATTTAACAAAAAGTCTAGATAAGGTCGAACATAAACACTAAATTTTGAACACTAGTCTATATCATCATCATCAATAAGATCATTGGCTTCATCTTCTTTTGTTCCTTCTGAGTTTGATTGAATAATTGGTTCATCTAATTTTTATTCAATCAATTCTTATTTGCATAAACACATGGCAATCGCGACTCTTCATCCTAAATAACTTATACTTTTGCATATCCACACATCGTTTTATATTCGAAACATAACTGTATGAGAACTTGAGTTATTTTAACCATTTGCATAATACTTCTTCATGATTTCTATCCAATGTGTAACATGCTCTAGGATACTTCCCGAACTCCGCATACATTTACAACTCCGGTCGGTTGCATAATAACAATGTGTTTTCCCTTGCTTTGGTAGTATATTTATTCTTTCCTTTCACATTCATCACATTATTGAACATATTTTCGAATATATTTTTCTCAATGTGCATCACATAGAGATTATACCTGATCTAATTGGAACTCCAGTACGGTAAATCCTAGAAGATGCTTATTTTTTTTCACCCAGAATGCTTACATGTTAGACTGTTATTAATCTCATCAGCATCAAGTTCAATAATGTTTCTCCCACCCTAGCTCATCAATCTGTTGTAAGATTTCTTCATTTGTCCTAATTGGTGGTGCAACTGATTATTCTGTAGTATTCCGATGGAAATGAGTTTTGTTGCGTCTGAATTGATGATTACGCCGGCGAAACTTATAGTGATTATCAAACCACGAAGTCTTTCGACTACTTGGGAGTGAGAGTGCCTGTGTGTTATCTATACAGTAAGGACATACCCATTTTCTAGATGTAGTCCAACATGAAAGCATTGAGTAAGCGGGAAAATCACTAATTATCTACATCAATGCGGCTCTCAAGTTAGAATTTTTCTTTCTCGATACATCATATATCTATACATCCACAACCCACAATAATTGTAGTTTAGATATAAAGGTTCGAGGTAAACATCTATATTATATTTCGGATTCTGAGGCACAAGATCAATTAATGATAAGAATATGTATTGCTCTTTCATGCACATCCAAGATGGCAAATTGTACGGAGTGACTATGACTGGCCATAAAGAATATTGTTGTCTCGATTGGCTGAAAGGTTAAAAACCATAAATGCACAACCTTAATATGACATTACGAATTTCATATGCAAATGAAGGATTAATGGCGAAAATACTTCCATGCCTCCAAGTTAGATAGATGACATATAATACCTTCTTCTTGTTCATGCTCATCATGCCATCTTATGTGCTCGACTGTTGCTGTTGAAGCGTATAGCCGTTGCAACCTTGCAGTCAAAGAAAAATAATACATCTTCTTATACGACATCTTCTTGTGTTTAAATGATTCTCTTCTGTTCTTAAATCTAGGTTGAGAACAATATTTACACATTGACAATGCAACATCATCACCCCAGTATATCATGCAACCATTATTACAACAATCAATTTTTTCAACAGGTAGTCCAAGGCCATTAACTAACTTTTTCATACTGTAAATGTTATCCACCATCGTATTTTCTTATGGTAACACTTGTATAATTAATTGTACCCTATCATTAAAGGCCTTTTCTAATTGAACTTGCTCAGATTTCGTATTCAAACATCGAGCTAGTGTTGACAATTGCGAAATATTTTTCACACCATGGCCACAACTCTATATCTAAAGAATTCAGCATCATATAAAAATTCTTTGTAGAAGGATTATGGGATTCCTCCAGATTATCAGTATGAGAACTAGACCCAGCTGCATCAAACAAATTTATGATCATCATTAATAAAGCTAAAGGCAGCAGCATCATAAACCATTTGGTGATATGGATTTATGGCTTATATTTCCATCATTATTAATGTGTTGTATGTGAACTACTCGCCTGCACTAAATGTAAGAGTTTCACATGCCGATCCTATACATAATAATATGAAACAAGTCTATTTTTACTAGATGTAACTTAACTTCTTCAATTTCTCTAAACTTCCGAAGATGACACACATTGCAAGGAAACCTTATCTTACTACCTTGCATATATGCTGATTGACCACTAGCATATTCGAAAAATTCTATTATCCTATTCACAAAGTCTATGTAAAATGTGCCATCATTATTAAGCCTCGCATACATCCACCCTCTATTTGAATTCATTTATGTTATATTATAACTAAAATGTAAGAAAATTTCTAATTCACACTGTTACAGATTCAAACATATCAAATTATAATATATATTTCAAAATAATCAGCAACATACTCACAATACAAGTTCATATTTGAATTGATTTTCTTGCCTAAGTACAACCACACTCAATCAAAATCCCTAAATATAAAAAGTCCTAATTAATTTTACACAAACATAAGATACATTTGTTAATTAATATGGTAGCAAGAAAAAAAACTTACCAAGACTGAAGCATAAGTGAGCAGAAATCTGGAAATTGAGAAGACAGTAGCAATGAGGCAATAGAAGAGGAAAGTTTGGTTTTATATTCTGGAAATTTACCAACGGAATACAATGTCGGTCGATAAAATGTTCGTTTTGACGCCATATCTTAGCATCTAATTGTTATTAGGCACTTAATATTACCGACTGATTCCAAGTCGATCAGTATTTACCGATTGACATTTCGGTCAATATATATTCTGTTGTTATATATCTATTTTTCTAATTTTGATTAAATTATTTCACATTTACCGAACGATATGTCATCGATCGATAAGTGTGATGTAATATATATTGGAGTTGTTGATTGGAGCGCCAATTGGAATAATGTATTGTACATTATATTTTATTATTTATTAATAAAATAACTATTTTTTTCATTTCAAATCTTATTAATGGTAATGTCATTATGCATATTAGATTGATAGATATATAGATATGTTGAGAATGACGTCGACCTTAGAATATTCATGTAGTAATACTGGACACTAGGTGATTCGACATTGGGATAATATTACTATTATAAACTATTCTTAAAGTAAATATTACTAGTCATTGGTTTTGGAATACAGTCGAATTCCTATAATCTAGAATACTAGCACATATCATGTATTGGAATTGGAGTTCCAATAGTTTAACTCGATGTATTATGAGCAATGGAAGCTCGTATAGACATATGGGTATTCGTTGGAGCGAATACTGAATGACTCACAAGTGATTCCTAATAGCAGGAAGTACACACCACCGTCAATAGGAATCTTTTCGAGTAGAGTAGCATATGTGATCATTTGACTAAAGGATAACATTGATTTTGTGTGTGTTCCTCCACACTTTGATGCCATATATGTCAGAGAACTTTCATGTGAGTTCCTAATGCTAAATGTTCGTTGGGTGTGGACCGATGTATTTGTTAATCAAATACGTATCAAGATTGGATCCGTCGGCCTGTATGTGTTCAATAAGGGGTTTATGTATTTATGTGAATAAGTCACGATTCTTAATACTTTGGCCAAAGCTCGTCACCTAGGGTGGATCTTATATATCAAAAATAGTTTTTGATTAGTTGTAAAAAATCATGGACATGTTGATATGAGATGTGCACCTCGAAAACTTGACGGTGAAATTTATGTTTCCTAAGCACAACTCGAATAGCCTATGACAGATGAATTTTTAAACATATGTGATGATCTCGACTTGTATAGTTCAGAAAGATTGTTCATGTTCTTCACGAATTCAGAGGTGGCTGAATGACGTACATATAAGCTAGGCTTATATAACAAACATGTCTGGACTTAGAGAGTCCCACAATATGAAGTGTACTCGTTGAGCACTTGAGTAGTAGATAATATTTGATATTATCAACTAAAATAATTAAGTGTTATTAGATAACATTAATTATTTATGAAAGTTCACGATTAGCCTAGGTTCTGACCCTATGCGGAATTTATCACAATTAACGAAAACAAATCCTAATTAATTTGTCTATGGAAATTCAACATGCAACCACAATATCCAACAATAATAAAATCCACAATATCAATTCAAAGCAAAATATAAATTACGGAAAAATAAATCAATCACACAAAATCAACACAATAATTTTGGTGACGAAGTGGAAAACTCGTGCGAGTAAAAACCCACTCCGGGTATATCGGCTACTAGCCCAATCCACTATATAGAGAAAAACTTACAGCGATGGTCAAGACCTATTGTGGCAAATCCACCGACTCAAGTACCTCAATACTGCAAGAACTTAAGGCAACTCCTCAAGTCCATGACCCATGGTTTTCTTCAGAACCTATGAAGTCTCTGAGTAGATTGTATCACCTGTCACGCTGGAACTCTGACTACCAAACTTCCTCCTGAAGAACTCTAAAGGGTTAGGAATTTTGGGTTATGTTGTGTTGAAGGTTTATCAAAGAAGGATTCACACCATTAATGGAAAAGACAAGAAGATGAAAAAGTCTTCAATGGTGGAATCAAGAAAGTTGAAAGCTTCGAGAGATTTTGGCTCAAGGAAAATGTGTTTCAACTAATGGGGATGGCGGCTACATGTTATATTTATAGGTAGGGTGAAAAGCTAGGGTTTTTCAAGATGAAAAGGCACAAAATCGCGTTCAGATATGACTGTCGTTCAAATATTTACTCAAACGCTGCATGAACGCACGCCTATTGGAAAGATTCATTCGAACTCCTATCGAACGCACAACGTACGGATGCTCTCTAGAATGATCCCGTTCTAACCCAATAAGAACATGCCTCGAACTTTTGCTCTCTGGAATGATCCTGTTCGAACCTAATGGAGAACATGCCACTAACGCCACACGTTCGAACTAAATAATGAACGCGGCACTAATGCCAATCGTTCGAACACTGCAATGAACGCACCAGAACGTATGTCTGATGCACAACAACCAAAAATCAGTCCAATTGCACAAAGATCTTCATGATAGATTACAACTCAATTGAACTCATTTTGTCACGGACGTTGCCAATAAAAAATGGAACTAACTAAGGAATTGAGCTTGTTATGAATTTCTTCCTCGCCCAAATTTTCTTAGGAATTTCTTCCACTTGAGAGTTCCTAGTCAACACAGAAATTTTCTCACTAAGGAAATGATCTTGTTTAGTTAGTGCAGAAACTTGAGAAACTAAATTTGAAGAATCAAATCTAGGTGACACGGTCTTAGGCCTTTTTTTTTCCTGAAACATGAAGCACTTAGGCCTAATGTATCCTGTCTTGCCACAGTGATGGCATACAAGCACAAACCTTGGATGAGAACGAGGTTTACCCACACCACCTCTAGATCAAAGTTGGGTAACAGGACGAGGAGTAAAAAGAGGAATCATATGACTACACTCAACGAGTTTCTTACCTAAGTCATGTTCAGGAGGTTTAGGCACGACTCTAGATGTTGACGCCTTATCATAGTTAGGCTCAAAACTAGTACCTAACATAGGTCCACTTTCTTATTCCTACTAAAAAATACAGACAACTGGGTTCTAGCATTTTCAAGTTCAGCCTCTAAAGCTTGGACCCTATCAACTAAGCCTCTATGCCTCTCCTCCAGGTCATCTACCATCAAGAGGCTCTGCTCAAATTTGGCTTGAGCTTCATTCTTTTCTAGCTCTACTAATTTCAGCCTCTTATTGACCTATATATTAGTCTTCTTAATAGCTAAACTCTCATTAAACAGTTCTATATAAGATACCTGAAGACTTTCCTCATCAACAAACTAATCGAGAGAGACTTCCGAATCAACATCATTAACAACATTCTCTCTCTCATCAGACACACTAGTAGTAAAGGCCATATAATTGCCCTTATTCTTAGAAGAATCATCACCTTCTAAATCACTAAGGGTAGCTGCCATGACTTTCTTGCCTTTAGCCCTAAGGTATGTGGGGCATTCAGATCTAACGCAAGATCTACTATCCCTATCCTCTCTAGACTCTCTCCTGCTATGCCTACTCTCTCTAGGCTCATCCTCCTTATCTCTGTCACTACTATGGCCATTTTTCTTCAGCTTAAGAAATTTCCTAAACTTCTTTGCAAACAAGGCCAAATCATGATCCGTGAGGTTATCCTCATCACTAGACGAACCATGAACAACTTCCTTCGCGATATTCATCACTATATTTTTGGACTTTAGATGCCCAGGAAGTTTCTGCTCATAAACCTGCAGTTTTCTAAATTAAGCTGATCAAGGTCATTGCTTTCCTCGATGGTGGTGATTTTGGGTTGGAACTTATCAGACATGGATCTAAGGATTTTCCTAACTATCATACTAGTAGGAATAGTTTCACCTAGATTAAAACTTGAGTTAACGATATCGTTAATCTCAGCATATAACTCATCAAAGGTCTCATCATCTTTCATTCTGGTGACCTCAAACCTAGTAGCAAGATCCTGGAGTCTATTATTTTTAATAGATAATGTGCCCTCATGCACAGTTTGCAGGATGTCCCAAGCATCCTTGGCTATCTCACACATTGAGATTCTTCTAAACTCAGCAGAACACATAGCACCATGTATGGAATTAATTGCTATGCTGTTCCTATTGCTAACATCAAATTCGTCATTGGTCCAGGTCATTTTATCTTTACGGTAAGAGACACCATCAACTATAACAATGGGAGGTTTCCACCCATGTTCTACTGTCATCCAAACCCTCTCATCTAAGGACTTAAGGAACGCTCACATGCCAACCTTCCAATGTAAATATTATCTGCCATCAAAAAATGGCGAATTTAAGGGTTGACTATGTTCCATAGCTAATGGGATAACTAATGGGTCAATGATCAAGTTCAGTCTCTGATACCAATTGAAAGTTCGTGATTAGCCTAGGTTCTTACCTTACGCGGAATTTATCACAATTAACTAAGACAAGTCCTAATTAATGTGTCTATGGAAATTCAACACGCAACCACAATATCCAAAAATAATCAAAACCAAAATATCAATTTAAAACAAAATATAAATTGCCGAAAATTAAATCAATCACACAAAATCAACACAATAATTTTGGTGACGAAGTGGAAAATTCGTGCTAGTAAAAAATCACTCCGGGTATATCGGCTACCAGCCTAATCCACTATATGGAGAAAAACTTACAGCGATGGTCAAGACCTATGGTGGCAACTCCACTGACTCAAGTACCTCAATACTACAAGAACTCAAGGAAACTCCTCAAGCTCGCAACCCATGGTTTTCTTCAGAACCTCTGAAGTCTTTGAGTAGATTGTATCACCTCTGACGCCGGAACTCCGACTACCAAACTTCTTCCTAAAGAACTCTAAGGGGTTAGAAATTTTGGTTTATGTTGTGTTGAAGGTTTATCGAAAAAGGATTCACACCATTAATGGAGAAGACAAGAATATGAAGAAGTCTTCAATGGTGGAATCAAGAAGGTTGAAAGCTTTGAGAGATTTTGGCTCAAGGAAAATGTGTTTTAACTAATAAGGATGGCGGCTGCATGTTATATTTATAGGTATGGTGAAAAGC
This sequence comes from Zanthoxylum bungeanum, assembly GCA_019454045.1. Taxonomy (NCBI): domain Eukaryota; kingdom Viridiplantae; phylum Streptophyta; class Magnoliopsida; order Sapindales; family Rutaceae; genus Zanthoxylum; species Zanthoxylum bungeanum. Next base: position 47,608 of record SKCR01035214.1, read on the forward strand.
TAGGATTTTTCAAGGTGAAAAGGCATAAAATAGCGTTTAGATGCGATTGGCGTTCGAACGTTTACTTGAACGCTACACGAATACACGATTACTAGAAAGACTCGTTCGAACGCCCATCGAACGCACAACGAACATATGCTATCTGAAATGATCCCGTTCGAACCCAACAAGAACGTGCCTCGAACATTTGCTCTCTGGAATGACCCGTTCGAACACAATGAAGAACGTGCCACTAATGCCACACATTCGAACCAAATAACGAACGCAGCACTAATGCCAATCGTTCGAACACTGCAATGAACGCACCACGAACGTACGTCTGATGCACAACAGCCGAAATCCAGTCCAATTGCACAAAGATCTTCATGATAGATTACAACTCAATTGAACTCGTTTTGTCACGAACGTTACTAATAAAAAATGAAACTAACAATATACTTTGACCTAATTGGATTAATCTAAAATCACACAAGGGATTTGTTCTAATTTCATAAATATCTCTACAATTGGAGGATATTTTGGTAATTATAAATATATGATAATAGGTGTATTTGGCTTGGTTAATTGGATTAAATCAAAGTGATAGACATGTAACTAATCTATTAATTAAATTGTATCTTGATTTAATTGAATTAAATCAAAGTGGTTGACAAAGGTGATTAGTCACACTTAATTATACATATTTGGACAAATTGGATTAAGCCCACATAAAAATTGATTAGAACTTTTATTAATTAAAAATTGTCTAAGTTTTGTTATAAATAGCAAGCTTGAGTAAAGTTTTAATCAAACTTGAGAAAGCTAAAAACAAACAAAAGTTATAGAAATTAGCCTAAGTTAAAGAGGTATTTAGAGAAGCTTTGGAAGATCTCTATAATATTTCAATAAGAAAAATCAAAATTGGATCTTGGAGTGAATTTTGGTAGCATTGGAATCAAGATTTGATCTTGGAGTCTAGCTTGCTAACTTTGGAAGTACTCCACAATATTTCAGCAAAGAAAAATAGATTGGATCTTTGAATCAAGCTTGCAAGGTAAGTTTGATCTTCTATAATGCTATGTTTTTAATAATGAGTTATCATTAGTGAGACATATAGTGATGAATTATGTATTGGTTACATAATCACATAGCTTGATGTTGAAATTAGGTTAACGAATTATGTATAGATGCTTTAAAAACATAAACACAATATACTTGTAATTGGGGTCAAATATGTTCATGTTGGACATGGAACATTAAATTAGTGTTTGGAACTCTTGATGATATCTTAGAGCTATGGCTACCAATCTAGAATCACTTGACCACCTTTCAGTGACAAAGAATTGTTCATGAGTCATTTCATTGTGGGATTCTAATTTGATTTGTGTTTTGATTCAAACTAATGCATATATGTATTTAGAATACACGTATGTTTGTTGTATAACATGTGTTTATGATGGTTTTGATGCTAAAATTGGATTTTAGGTGTATTGAAGTATTTGGAGAAAATTGGAAGTGTTTAGAATTGATTTGGAGGTTAAAATGCTATATGCCAACATTTTACATATGGCAGCGTCGCGACGCTAAGCTTTTAGACCTTCTAGTATCGCGACAGTCGCTCTTGAGCGTCACGTTGCCGAGACGCTGAGCTCTCACAAATTAGGAGTCGCGACGCATCGAGAGCTGATGCTCATAAACGCTAAATCTTTATTTTCTCCGATTCGGAGTTTCCAGACTCTGATTTGGTCCCCGGTTTTCCCTACGGACTCATCATGGAACATATGTGATGCCTATAAATAGAGGCTTTATTTCATTATTTTTTTCATTCCATTCTCAGCCAAATCTTTTGTATTCTAAGAGAGAAAAATATTATTTCTTCTTAAGAGTATGTGAGAGAGTAGTAATTCTCCTGTTCTAAGAGAGTATGAGATTGTTCACTCATTATATTTAAAGAGAGGTTGTAAAATTCTTTCTTCTATAGTGAAATCTTTCTACTTTTGCCCATGGATGTTTCCCTCACGTTGAGGGTTTTACCACGTTAAATATGTGTCTCATTGCTTTATTTTATTTTAATATTTATGATAGACTAAGCCTCCTAATTAATATTGTATTGTTATATGGTAGGAAATGTGATGAACACTAAAAAATGCACATTTATTAGAAGAAAAATTAATCATTTTACACTTATATTTTCATTAATCCCCTTAATTTAACACATTTGTAAAATAACAATTAAATTTATGTTTTGATTATTTTTATTGTAGTTTTATTTATTGTGTATGTAAAATTCTTCTTCGGAAGCTCATATGAAAAATGAATATGAGATCCGAATTTCAGAACCTAGAAAACCTAAAAAGAGCGTGACAGCTAGATTCAAATCGGACTTGGAAAATATTCACCATGTTTAGATTGACAATAAAATGAGCTTATGTTATATTTACTACACATGTATTATATTATTATTATTATTATTATTATTATTATAATAATATATATATATATATATAATATATTAGAAGGTCCAACCAAGAATTTATATATATATATATATAATATAATATTATATAAATAATATTTTGGAGGTCTCACCAATATTATATATATATATTGCCATCCACCGAAAGTTTTTTTAGTGGATGGCAATAATGCATTTGCATTTTGCACATGCAATACATTATATAATTTTTTTTTTTTTTTTTGTAATTAGGTGCCAAGGCACCTCTTATAAAAGGAGGTGCTCGACACCTCTATTGGAGAGGGGGGATGGAGAGCTCCCCTCTAGTTCGGGTGTTATTTCATTTTTCCCTTTCGGGGTATTTGGGATAAGTATCTTGTGTGATTTATTTTTTTTCTTTTGTAATTTATTTTTCTTTTATTAATAAAATCATGAGTGTTTTTATTTATATCTTATTTTATAAATTTGTATTATGTTAGGGTAAATGATGAAGCTATTGGTGAAAATATATATGATTTTTATTTATATTATATTTTATAAATTGTGATAATTTTTCATATAAAATTCATATTATTTCTAGTTTATTGAGGACTCTTGACTAGCTGTTGTACGGGCCAAAATTGGGCCGAGGGCAAAATCATATTTTCACCTCAAACCAAACAGTATGCAAGGCCCGAAAGTAAAGACCAAACCCAAAGAATTTAGTATTATTGGATTACAATTAAGCCAGAAGCTTAAGGACAAAATCTCTTAATTATATCAACCACATTTCCCCACTTTGCCTAACACAAGGCATATTCTCACATGCTCAAACTTTTTATCAAGTGTTTGGGCACGTTGTGGGACTTATGCCAGCTGCCAAAGACGATCATTTTCATCTATAAATAGCAATGCAATTCAAGAAAAAAGGCATTCAAGCTTCTCAACTCTCATACAAGCCTCTATTAACTGACACAAGCTCTCAGAATTTCCCATTCCCTAAATACTTGTCACCGCCCTCACGGCCACCCAAAGAAAGATAAGGTAATAACAAGCCTTGCTTTCACATTTTACTTGTTTACTACCCATTTCATACTACTGACTTGAGCGTCGGAGTGCAACTGGCACCCACCACACCGATGCGTAGTCTACTCCCGCTCACTCTACCTTTGTTTTGGAGGATCGCTAGTGCCCCCAACCTACAAATTCTGATTGTGGACCTCGACCGAAATCCAGCATCCACAATTTGGCGCCCACCGTGGGGCCTTAGCGATTCATAACAGGCGAATATCTATCATCATACAACTCTCAAGAGCACAATCATTCATGGCTTCTAGCAATGAGAAAACACCGGATCCAGTAGAATCGCAATTGGCCATGCTCCAGGAAAGACTGCAAACTTTGGAAGAAGAAAATCAAACCATGCGAAATTCCAACATAAACTTTCAAAAGCAGTTGGAATTAATCTCATCCACTTCTCAACATCGAAACACCTCTGATCAACCCAAAAATCATGTCATTCCATCTAACCTCTTGGGAACATTCAACGAAGTGCCAGAGGAAAATTCAGCAAATGGCGACCAGAGGAACCTACCAATTTCACCAGTCGACCAAGCACAACAGGTTGTATCCACCATGAGGAGGGAAATGATAGATGTAGGCACTGCATTTTTACACATAAGTCCCTATGATGAGTCTCATTTTGGAGACACTACCTTTTAAGTCACGGAGGTCACGGAAAACGGACATCGGAAGGGGGAATTCAGGATAAACAAGGTTCACTGTTTTCGTTGGTGCTACGTTCGTGTATACGTTCGAACGTCAGGCAGATTGCAGACGTTGGTGCCGCGTTCGAGTAAGCGTTCGAACGTTGTCGGTAATTCTGGTTTTGCTGCTAGCCTCACATTAAGCCCAATTCTAAACAACCTTGGCCCACACGCCCAAGCCCACTAAAACACATATTTAACACATGGTGAAATCAAAACAAATCTAAAAATCATATACCAAATTAAATAAAATACTTACACAAATTAAAGAAATGCATGCCTAATTAAAATCAACCAACAAACTAAATGCCTAATCTAAACCAATCAAATATAATCATACCAAGTTAAAATCAATCAACCAATATATTATTCCCAAACTTAAAATATTGTATGCCTAATCAACATAAACTAAATATTCAACCTTCCCTATCTAGCCAAGATTTGCCCCCCCAATCTTTGACTTCCCTTATCCAAGCCAATCAAATCCCTTTCCTTGTCAAGCCTAACCCTTTGCCTATAAAAAGAACCCTTCACCAACCTTCTCAAGGGTAGCTAGCTCATAGACACAACTCTCCCTCACTCTCAATAACAAGAAGATCACAACCAAAGAACCCCATCGCCCTGACAAAAACACATCCCGAACAGCCCCTCACCTCACCGAAAAACACATCCCAAGCAGCCCTAAACACACACATAAAACAGCCCCGAACCACACCATAAAACCACCGAAAATAACACCCAAAACAGTAGCCAAAACATCCCAAAAACAGTAACTAAAATACAGCAGCAAAATAGTAGCAGCGGCAGCGAATCGGAGTCAAAACAGCAGCAAAGATGGAGGACGACGACCCAAAACAGTAAGACAACGAACGAGAGCATTGAACCAGTGAACCGGAAGAGTTGCGGAGAGCATTACCCCTTCCGATCTTCGTGAAACGCGAGTCCGAGAGACGACTTAAAAGGTTAAACCTGAGGGCACTTTTCATTAGTTTATATTCGTTTTTCATTATTGAATTTTATTCGCATGAGAGTCATTTATAGATGCATGTTGTGGCTTGAATGAAATTGAAGAGTGTTGTCTCTTGTGGTATATAGGATGGAAACCCAGACGTAAATCCGTAGCCGAATCCAAATGGACGGTAGTAGTGCGGTCTGTACTTGGACACGACTGCACGTATCACTTGAATAAACGGCACCTTCTCTTGTTTTGTGTTGCCTTGGTTTATTTAATTCCTGTCATTTAAATTCTGCATGTGTTCATTCCTGTATGATACGATCGAGTGCATGGGCTTAGTAAGTGCGATGAAAGGTTCCCTAATTGGAGGGTTAAAATCCTTCACCACGATGCTTCGCCACGCCGGTTGATGTGTGTTCGGTTGGATACAAGATACGTTCAATCGGGCACACTATGTTTAATATTATTGCTTTTCATTCTATGTATGCCTGATTCGGTCGAGCGCATGGGCTTAGTATGTTGGTCTAAAGGTCCTCTCTTTGAGAGATCAAGAGCCCCAAAAGGCCACCTTTACGGCAGTACTTCGCCGCGCCCCTTTATTTTTGTCGTTTATGTATTGCGTCCCATTTCATGCATCAGGTCCGTTCCCGTTCGAACGCGTTTACGAACGCAACTCGAACGCGCATGGTTTTGCCTTGTCATGCATCAGGTCTTACTTATGTTCGAACGCGTTCCCGAACGCCACACGAACGAGAGCATTCTGTTTCATTTACGTTCGAACGCGTTATCAAACGCCATACGAACGCGAACCTTCTATTTATCGTTCGAACGCGTTTAAGAACGCTATACGAACGCCCACGCACTTTCTTAGTTTCATAATGCATCAGGTCTGGTTCCGTTCGAACGCGTTCTCGGACGCTACACGAACGCGAACCTTCTGTTTACCGTTCGAACGCGTTTACGAACGCTACACGAACGCGCACCCACTGAACTGAGTCCTCTTCATTAAATTTCATGCATAGTTCTCCTAGTAGCTATCCCCACATGTATGAATACAAATATGTTAATGTATTACAATCCATATGCTTATGTCATGATAACATTTGAGTATTATTTCTTGCGGTATATCGGATGGAAACCCAGACGTAAATTCCGTAGCCGATTCCGAATGGACGGTAGTGCGGTATTGTACTTGGGATACAATTCCACGTACCACTTGGAAAAGTGCCCATATGTGTGCTTGTATGGTTAATATGTGTGCTTGTGTTTTCCTGAATGTAATAGCAAATGAAGTTGTATGTTGTTGCTATTTTGATATATGTTAAGCATGCAATTTTAAATGTGAGATAATGTGAAATGTGGCATAAGTTTTATTTTGCATGTGAGAATTTAGAAGCATGATACTCTTGGAAATAATTGTTATTTAAGCTTGATTAAATTATTACATAAATCCTTTCATTACAAGTGACATAAGTAAGGGACCATTCCGAACCCAACGGTTTGAGGTCTTCCCTTGCGAGGGGTGAGTGCGCCCTTAAACCTTTGTCCCGGTTCACACCGGGTGGCGACTCCATGTTATTTAGTACTTCCCAACTAGTGCCGCGAGCCTAGAAACGGCGTCGCCCAGGTCCTGTTGTCCACAGTCTGGCGACTCCACTGAGGATAGAGAATTGGGCCCCGAAATATTATCTTGTAATGAGTGGATTATGTTTTAATTGGCCATGTCTATAGTGGATAAGTGAGGGTTTAATCAGGGCACTTTGAGGCTAGGTAATGGTTTGGTGTCTTCCTTCACTCACTACCTTTCTAGAAGGAAAAGCTGTGAGGACAACCACATGGCCATCTACTCGTAGCCTTTGTGATGGACTAATTTGGAGGACTCGTTGTTTATTCCTGACACCAAGCGATAAGAGCCTAAGAGGCTTGGTATTTAAGTGAGCCTCGCTCCACCTTCCCTCTGGGGAATCTACAATGGGAAATCCATTTGACAGTCCGTCACACACCATAGCTCATTGGCACGTACCTTAGTGTATAAAAAGGGATACGCTCACTTGGTCGCCTGAACCCTTGAGTGGGGAGACCTAGTTGTGGGCTATCCTTCACCGGTGAGAGCCTTTGCCCATACTCTTGCAAATCCACCCATAGACCGGTTTGTATGGTTAAAGTAACAATTATTTCCTTGAGAATGTGCTTATGGACCATCCTCATTTGGATGCGGTTGGACTATTGTCAGAAATGCGGGCTTGCTGGGCCATTTAAACTGGGGCAAGTTCGTACTGTATGACTATTAGACCCAAGGCTTCTGAAATGTTGATGGACCATTATGAAAAAAATATTATGTTATGTTTGCATTATCGCCCTCTATTCTTGTGTTGGGAACATCACCGTTTGGATCCATTTGGACCATTTGTCATGGGATATGGACTTGTTGGGCCATTTAAACTGGGACAAGAATGTATTCCATGACTATTGGGCCAAAGGCGTCTAATTTTGATGGGCCACCTTGTGCTTGTGTTCAGAGTATTATCATTTGGATTTAGTTGGACTCATTGCCATAAGATATGAACTCGTTGGGCCATTTAAACTGGGACGTGTTCACTCTTATGACAGTCAGCCCAAAAGCTTCTAAAATGATAATGGGCCGACTTGTTTGAAAATTTTATTGACTTAGTATGATTTATATGCCTCTTATGCACATCATGCATACATACATCATGTTAACCCTTGTGTTCTGAAAGCCATCATAGATTCCCGTTGGGTTAGGAAAAAAGGAAGACTCATCAAAATACTGGAAACAGACATGAGTGAATCAGATATTGAGGTGTCCCGTATGGATCAGTTGGAAAACGGTCTCGCCAAGGTCACTAAACAGTTGCAAGCCTTGACTACTGCCATGACAAATATGGCTGTGCCCCGTGCTGGGGGAAATTCTGAGAATGTAAGGCGCGAGGAGCCTCCGAATGGGTTGGGGGATGATATCCCCGCTTTTGATGATGATATGGCAGAATATGCAACAGACAGAGTGATTGGGTCTCAAGCCGAGATACAGAAACTCAGGGATCAGGTTGAATCCGTTACCCGCAAGATGAGGGGTAAGAATGAAGATTTGCTAGATTATGAGACAATGAAGTTTGAAGAGCAGTTGCCAGCGCAGTTTAAGATGCCGGATTTGGATAAGTTCAATGGGAATGGAGATCCGAGGGTGCATCTCCGTCAGTATGTGTCTGTTATGAGTTCAGTTGGCTTGTCTCAGCGCCAGGTACAGAAAATGTTTGGGATATCACTCGAGGGGGCACCCGTAGTATGGTACCATAACCTGGGCAAACAGGTTAAGGAAGATTGGAGGGAGCTAGCTGATGCTTTCTTAAAACAATATGTCACGGACCTGGAGATTGACTTGTCACTCCGTGACTTAGAAAATATCAAGCAGAAGCCGGAGGAAAATTTCAAGGAATATGTGGACCGCTGGAGGAGCCAGCTTCTGAAGATGCAGACCCGGCCCTCAGAAAAGGACCAGATCAAAATGATCATCAAGGGCACCAAGCCTTCTATTTATGGCAAACTGAGGAGAATGACTTCGATGATTACTGATTTTCGACAGCTGAGGGAGACAGTTATGGATATTGAGGAGGAGGAAGCCGAGAACAGAAAGTTTTATGGACAGAACAGAAGGAATATTGGGGGACATTCAGGGACTATGCCTGCTACTACTGAGGTCACTGCCATTAAGAACAGACGATTTTCTAACCTTGGTAAGCCTCTTTCAAAGGTATTCGAAAAACTGAAGGCGCAAGGACTCTAAAACCTTGGAACCTAGGCCCATTCCAAATCCTGTGCCACCTCACATGAACTTAAACTATACTGTCACTTCCACCAAGAAAAAGGCCATGAACCGACAACTGCGCCCGCCTCAGACATGAAATCCAAAACCTCATCGATGCCCATACAACCCGACTCAGAGAAAGAACAACCCAGTGCCTACATGATCAACTCTGGCCTACCCGAAACCCTTGTCCTCCAAACTCTCAACCACTCAGCTTCATAGGAATAAGGGATAACAATGGTGAAGAACCATGGGCTGAAGAAGAGGGCACTGTTGTTTCTCCTAGTTTATCTTGCACTTTTAATAAAGACATTGATTTTGTTTACCTGTTCGAACGTTTCCTCACAATAATAAAGGCGATCATTTCATTTATCTGCCTAAAACTATTACTTTCAAACTTGCAACATGAGTGTGTTCAATCTTGGTAATGTGATGCTCAGAGCGTAGGGAATCCTCAAAAGAAGCAAGCAGAAAAGATAAGTTAGCCATTCAGGAATTGGGAAATGGAGACAGTGGGACTGTTAGACTTGGAAAGAAAAGGGTTCCTGGAACAAATCAGGGTAAACAGGTGGAAATGGTACTTTCCCTAAGAGGAGAATGGTCATCAATGAATCGAAAGAAGACCTAACCCAACGGGATAAGAACATTCATACATGCATACATGTAACACATTTTGCATCCTTTCGTGTTTGTTCTGTTTTGTATTCACAGGTTTTGAAGAAGAAAAAAAAAATGACAAAGACAAGCCAAACAGAAGCAGTAACAGTACGATGTCAGCAGTCTTCAGGAATGAATCCACATGGGTAAGGCCCATATCAGCAGTATCAGTCTCGGGGCGAGGCCCATATCAGTAGCAGTTAGGGCCGAGGCCCACTTCAGTATCAGCATTGCCGGGTATGGCATTCTGGGGCCGAGGCCCACTTCAGTATCAGCTTTGCCGGGTATGGCATTCTGGGGGCGAGGCCCATATTACGTCAGATCAACATTGCCGGGTATGGCATTCTGGGGGCGAAGCCCGCATCATATCAGTTCAGGGGAAGAAAGCCTCATGTCAGTACAGTTCGGGAATAAAGCCCACACTCAATACAATTCAGGAAGAAAGCCTACATTCAGATCAGTTCAGGAAGAAAGCCCGCATTCAATACAGTTCAAGAACAAAGCCACACAGTCAGCTCAGATCAGAGAACAAAGCTCAAGGGGAAGAAAGCCTCATGTCAGTATAGTTGAGAACAAAGCTCAAGGGGAAGAAAGCCTCATATCAGTATAGTTTGAGAACAAAGCTCAAGGGGAAGAAAGCCTCATGTCGGTACAGTTCGGGAACAAAGCCCACACTCAGTGCAGTTCGGGAATAAAGCCCACATTCAATACAATTCGGGAAGGAAGCCTACGTCCAGCAAACTCGGGAATAAAGCCCACATTCAGTACAGTTCGGGAATAAAGCCCACACTCAGCTCAGTTCGGGAACAAAGCCCACACTCAGTGCAGTTCAGGAAGAAAGCCCACATTCAACATAATTGAAGGAAGAAAGCCTAGAGGAATAAAGCCTCATCTCAACACAGTTCGAGAATGAACAAGCCGGGAATGGCACTCCAAGAATGGAAGCACAGTTCGAGAATGGACCACGTCACAGCGCGGTTCGAAAATGAACCAGAGGTCGCAGCACCTCACCATCCAAATCAACTCAACTCAACATATGGTAAGTCAAGTGGCAGCTGGCGAGCCAGGTAAGTGAAAATGCATTGCATGTACTTTGATAGGATTGTCACTGTCACACACTGCACAAGTCCCCTCAAAGTGGGGGCGACTGTAGGCACTGCATTTTTACACATAAGTCCCTATGATGAGTCTCATTTTGGAGACACTACCTTTTAAGTCACGGAGGTCACGGAAAACGGACATCGGAAGGGGGAATTCAGGATAAACAAGGTTCACTGTTTTCGTTGGTGCTACGTTCGTGTATACGTTCGAACGTCAGGCAGATTGCGGACGTTGATGCCGCGTTTGAGTAAGCGTTCGAACGGTGTCGGTAATTCTGGTTTTGCTGCTAGCCTCACATTAAGCCCAATTCTCCCAAACCTTGGCCCACACGCCCAAGCCCACTTAAAACACATATTTAACACATGGTGAAATCAAAACAAATCTAAAAATCATATACCAAATTAAATAAAATACTTACACAAATTAAAGAAATTGCATGCCTAATTAAAATCAACCAACAAACTAAATGCCTAATCTAAACCAATCAAATATAATCATACCAAGTTAAAATCAATCAACCAATATATTATTCCCAAACTTAAAATATTGTATGCCTAATCAACATAAACTAAATATTCAACCTTCCCTATCTAGCCAAGATTTGCCCCCCCTCAATCTTTGACTTCCCTTATCCAAGCCAATCAAATCCCTTTCCTTGTGAAGCCTAACCCTTTGCCTATAAAAAGAACCCTTCACCAACCTTCTCAAGGGTAGCTAGCTCATAGACACAACTCTCCCTCACTCTCAATAACAAGAAGATCACAAACCAAAGAACCCCATCTCCTTGACCAAAACACATCCCGAACAGCCCCTCACCTCACCGAAAAACACATCCCAAGCAGCCCTAAACACACACATAAAACAGCCCCCGAACCACACCATAACACCACCGAAAATAACACCCAAAACAGTAGCCAAAACATCCCAAAAACAGTAACTAAAATACAGCAGTAAAACAGTAGCAGCGGCAGCGAATCGGAGTCAAAACAGCAGCAAAAGACGGAGGACGACGACCCAAAACAGTAAGACAACGAATGAGAGCAGTGAACCAGTGAACCGGAAGAGTTGCGGAGCATTAACCCTTCCGATCTTCGTGAAACGCGAGTCCGAGAGACGACTTAAAAGGTTAGACCTGAGGGCACTTTTTCATTAGTTTATATTCGTTTCTTTCATTATTGAATTTTATTCGCATGAGAGTCGTTTATAGATGCATGTTGTGGCTTGAATGAAATGGAAGAGTGTTGTCTCTTGTGGTATATAGGATGGAAACCCAGACGTAAATTCCGTAGCCGAATCCGAATGGACGGTAGTGCAGTCTGTACTTGGGACACGACTGCACGTATCACTTGAATAAACGGCACCTTTTCTTGTTTTGTGTTGCCTTGGTTTATTTAATTCCTGTCATTTAAATTCTGCATGTTGTTCATTCCTGTATGATACGATCGAGTGCATGGGCTTAGTAAGTGCGATGAAAGGTTCCCTAATTGGAGGGTTAAAATCCTTCACCACGATGCTTCGCCACGCCGGTTGATGTGTGTTCGGTTGGATACAAGATACGTTCAATCGGGCATACTATGTTTAATATTATTGCTTTTCATTCTATGTATGCCTGATTCGGTCGAACGCATGGGCTTAGTATGTTGGTCTAAAGGTCCTCTCTTTGAGAGATCAAGAGCCCCAAAAGGCCACCTTTACGGCAGTACTTCGCCGCGCCCCTTTATTTTGTCGTTTATGTATTGCGTCCCATTTCATGCATCAGGTCCGTTCCCGTTCGAACGCGTTTACGAACGCAACTCGAACGCGCATGTGTTTTGCCTTGTCATGCATCAGGTCTTACTTATGTTCGAACGCGTTCCCGAACGCCACACGAACGAGAGCATTCTGTTTCATTTACGTTCGAACGCGTTATCAAACGCCATACGAACGCGAACCTTCTGTTTATCGTTCGAACGCATTTAAGAACGCTATACGAACGCCCACACACTTTCTTAGTTTCATAATGCATCAGGTCTGGTTCCGTTCGAACGCGTTCTCGGACGCTACACGAACGCGAACCTTCTGTTTACCGTTCGAACGCGTTTACGAACGCTACACGAACGCGCACCCACTGAACTGAGTCCTCTTCATTAAATTTCATGCATAGTTCTCCTAGTAGCTATCCCCACATGTATGAATACAAATATGTTAATGTATTACAATCCATATGCTTATGTCATGATAACATTTGAGTATTATTTCTTGCGGTATATCGGATGGAAACCCAGACGTAAATTCCGTAGCCGATTCCGAATGGACGGTAGTGTGGTCTGTACTTGGGATACAATTCCACGTACCACTTGGAAAAGTGCCCATATGTGTGCTTGTATGGTTAATATGTGTGCTTGTGTTTTCCTGAATGTAATATGCAAATGAAGTTGTATGTTTGTTGCTATTTTGATATATGTTAAGCATGCAATTTTAAATGTGAGATATATGTGAAATGTGTGCATAAGTTTTATTTTGCATGTGAGAATTTAGAAGCATGATACTCTTGGAAATAATTGTTATTTAAGCTTGATTAAATTATTACATAAATCCTTTCATTACAAGTGACATAAGTAAGGGACCATTCCGAACCCAACGGTTTGAGGTCTTCCCTTGCGAGGGGTGAGTGCGGCCTTAAACCTTTGTCCCGGTTCACACCGGGTGGCGACTCCATGTTATTTAGTACTTCCCAACTAGTGCCGCGAGCCTAGAAACGGCGTCGCCCAGGTCCTGTTGTCCACAGTCTGGCGACTCCACTGAGGATAGAGAATTGGCCCCGAAATATTATCTTGTAATGAGTGGATTTATGTTTTAATTGGCCATGTCTATAGTGGATAAGTGAGGGTTTAATCAAGGGCACTTTGAGGCTAGGTAATGGTTTGGTGTCTTCCTTCACTCACTACCTTTCTAGAAGGAAAAGCTGTGAGGACACCCACATGGCCACACCCACCCGCGAGCCTAGAAACGGCGTCGCCCAGGTCCTGTTGTCCACAATAGAGTTTAAAGAAGCAGTTATGTCCAGCCTATCAGGGGTGAGACTACTGATAAAAAAAGTCGAGCATGAACCGTTTCTGACACTCATTTCTTGGAGACCATCACATCTGTTGAGATTCCACTGAAATTCAGTCCACCGGATATGAAGTTGTATGACGGATCCACTGATCCAAACGACCATGTTATTCACTACAAATACAAAATGATGTCAACTGGCCTAGCCCCTCACCAATGGGAGACTGGAATGTGCAAAGGATTTGGAGAAACATTAGTCGGTCCAGCCCTTACCTAGTTCATCAATCTTCCATACAGATCCATTGAATCTTATAAAAAACTAGCAGACAAGTTCGTGGAACATTTCGCAAGTTCTTGCAAGCTTGAAAAAACTACTGACGACCCCAACGCTGTCCAACAATGAAGGGGGAATCCTTACGAAGCTACGTGGCTCGATTCAACAAGGAAATGATGACTATTCCAGATCTTCATCAGCCAACAGCAGTGGAAGCTTTTAGAAACGGGTTACTCTCTGAGAGTGGACTCTACAAAAAATTAACCAAATTCCAATGCTACACAATGGACCAAGCCATGACACGAGCCCAAATAGAAATCAAGTGGGAAGAAGATAAGTGGAATATAAGGAAAGAAAATTCCTCCAACTTGTAAAATGAAAGAATTCACCATGCTTCCAAACGACATAAAAAATTCGCAAATATGTTGCCTAATCATCTTTCGGATAAGAGGAATCATCAAAGAAAAGAGCATCAACCCCGCCGTAAAGATTTTGATCGACGACCTCTACCATACAGATCCCAGAAGAGAACTCAAGTAGACAAACCGAGGCTCCCAAACTACAATTTTTCAATTTCCCCATGAGAATTGGTTTCGGTCCTTAAGAAGATGAGAAGTGAGGTGAGATGGCCCCCACGCAACAGAGAAAGTTCCAAAAAGAAGGACACCAGTAAATGGTGTGAATTCCATCGGGACTACGACCATACTACAGCTGAATGCGTAGCATTGAGGCTAGAGGTCCTGGAGCTACTGAACAAAGGATTTCTAAGGGATTTACTTACAAAGAAAGGAAAAGCAACTTTAGCCCGATTCCACCTCCAGCAATTGACAATACAATAAATTTCATTTCAGGGGGATCAGAAATCAGTGAGGTTTCCTACTCAGCAGCCAAACGACATACCAGAGCAGTCATGGTGAACATTCCTCACTCTACAATGTCCTTGGAGAGGATGTTTACCAACATGACCATGGAGTTTCCAGACGACAGGGACTCTGGTAGTATGAATCCAAATCATCATGCTTTGGTGATTTCATTGCAAGTGGTGAATTTTATGATTAAACGAGTGCTAGTGGACACAGGCTCTTCAGCCAACATCATCTTCGCTACAACCCTTGCAGACATGGGAACCAAGCTGCAGAAAATAAACAGGTGAACAACGATGTTAATTGGGTTCAGTGGTGAACAAAAATTCACCATGGGAGAAATAATCCTTCCAGTCTACGCGGGAGGAATCAACAAGATGACTACTTTCTTAATCTTAGATTTTCCTTCAGCCTACAATCTTATCATTGGTAGACCATGGATTCATGAAATAAGAGCAGTGTCATCCACTTATCACCAAGTTCTGAAATTCCCTAAAAAGTGGGGAATTCAGGAAATAATGGGAGACATGGCTGCTTCAAGAGGCTGCTACCAGACGACATTGAAAGCCAAAACTCATTCTGCATGGTAATTACAGAACAGACTTCATTGTATGGAGCCGACACTACCCAACATTGAAGAACTTGATGAGGTCCGATTCATGCAGAACATGTAGATCACAAGACACAAGTATGAGCAAATCTGGATCCCAGGCTATGAGGAGACTTGGTCAATTTTTTACTGAAACGACACAACCAATTCGCATGGTCACACAAAGATATGACTGGGATCGACCCTGAATTGATTACCCATCAGCTCCATGTGGAACCAGACTACCCTCCTATCAGACAAAAGAAGAGAAAATTTGCCCCAGAGAGGAATCAAATTATCGATGAAGAAGTTCAAAAATTAATACAGAATGGTGCCATCAAGGAAGTCCAATTCCCATAGTGGCTAGCCAATGTGGTAGTGGTGCGAAAGAAAAATGGAAAGTGGCGAGTTTGTATTGATTTCACAGACCTAAACAAAGCTTGCCCGAAGGACTCGTTCCCACTACCTCACATCGATTCATTGGTTGATGCTACAGCCGGGCATGAATTGTTGAGTTTCATGGATGCATATTCTGGCTATAATCAAATCCTCATGCATCCCGAGGATCAAGAGAAGACCGTTTTTATCACCAATAGAGGAATTTTTTGTTACAATGTAATGCCCTTCGGCCTCAAAAACGCTGGAGCCACCTACCAACTAATGGTCAACAAAATATTCTCTCAACAAATTGGGAAAATAATGGAAGTTTACATAGACGACATGCTGGTGAAGTCATCAAAATCCGAACAGCATCTAGAGCACTTGGGAGAAGCATTCAACATACTGAACACGTATGAGATGAAGTTGAACCCAACTTAATGTGCATTTGGAGTCGCTTCAGGGAAATTCTTTGGATACATTATCACTCGACGAGGAATTGAAGCAAATCTAGACCAAATAAAATCCATACTTAATATCCCCTCTCCTTCCAACCCAAAAGGTGTCATGCAACTAGCAGGGAGAATTGCTGCTTTAAATAGATTCATCTCCAAGTCTACAGATAAAAGTTTTTTGTTATTCTTAGCAATTAAAAAAGAAAAAAATTTTGAATAGACTCCAGCCTGCGAAGAAGCTTTAAAAGAACTCAAGCGATATTTGACAACTCCACCTTTATTGTCGAAGCCACTCGACAATGAAAGGATTTTCCTATACTTGGGAGTCTCGGAACAAACGGTGAGTGCAGTCTTGATCAGATAAGAGAATGAGATAAAACTCACAGTCTACTATGTGAGCAAGGCATTACTTGATGCAGAGTCACGCTATCCACACATGGAAAAACTGGTGTTGGCATTAGTAATGGCAGCAAGGAAGCTTCAACCCTATTTTCAAGGGCACCCAATCACATTTTATTCTTCGTACCCATTGAGGAGCATACTACATAAGCCGGAGTTGTCTGGAAGATTAAGAAAATGGGCAGTGGAACTGGGAGAACACGACATCACGTACCAGCCCAGAACGACAATCAAGTCTCAAGCCTTAGCTGATTTCGTGGCTGATTTCAGTCCCAGCTTACAGATTAGAACATATGTAGAAGTAAATTTTATCCAGACGACACCATCCTGGAAGCTCTCAGTCGACGGTTCTAGTAATAAGAAAGGTTGTGGTATAGGGATCGTAATTACTTCTCCAGACGGTGATGTACTTCAACAAGTAATCAAATGAGGTTTCACAGTTACCAACAATGAGGCAGAGTATGAGGCATTGATAGCAGGTCTCAGCTTGGCCAGTGAACTTGGAGCAAAGAAAATAGAAGTTAAGTTTAATTCTCAATTGATAGTCAACCAAATGCAAGGTTCATATCAAGCACGAGATCCTCAGATGGCATCCTACCTGCAGAAGGTTAAAGAAATCCTGTCGACATTTCAAGAACTTACGATAACTCAAGTCCCAAGAAGTGAGAATTCTCAAGCGGATGCGTTGGCTACTGTTGGATCAACAATGCATGGGGACAAACCTCAGTCTATTCCAGTAGTATACTTGAACTGGCCAACAATTTGGAAGGAGGACAAAGAGGTAGCCTCTATCACTCCAGACGACTTGTGGATAACATCACTTGTGAAATATCTGCAAAAAGGGGATACTTCCAGAGGATAAATCTGAAGCAAGGAAAATTCAGAGGCAGGCCGCAAGATTCACCTTATTCGATGGACAGTTGTTGAAAAGGTCGTTCACTGGACCCTACTTAAAGTGTCTTACTCATGAACAAGCCCAGCATGTGTTACCAGAACTACATGAAGGGGGATGTGGAAATCATTCTGGAGGACGTAGTCTTGCACTTCGAGCCCATTCGACAGGGTACTATTGGCCTACCATGAGAACTGACTCGACAAACTACACGAAGAAATGTGAGAAATGCCAGAGGTTCGCTCCAATTTCACACATTCCTCCTGAGAAGCTAAATCCCATCCTATCCCCATGGCCATTCATGAAGTGGGGAATGGATATTGTAGGGAAACTCCCAACCGCCCCGGGACAACGAGTCTACATGCTGGCTCTAACAGATTACTTTTCAAAGTGGAGGAAAGCCCTGTAATTAGTCGATCATACTCTCGAATCCACTTCTGCGGTTCCCATGCGACGGTTTTTCCTTCAAGGAAATCCTTCATCAAATTACTCATTTCTCTCATCATAGACTCGAGAGCAATCCCTTCAATCTGCTCAACTAATTCTCCATTCTCTTTCCTCACATTGTTGAGTGCATCTTTATACCCTTCAATGGTAGCCTCAGAAACTTCCCTCTCGACCCTGAGAGTAGCCCTCGCCTCCTTCAATTCATTTTCCATCTCTGTAAACTTCTTTTCAAACGATGACTTCAATTCTGCCACCTCCTTTTCATCGCAGCCATCGACTTCTCCATCTCCATTTGCTTCCTCTGATTCGAATTGACGTACTGCTGCATGTATAAGTTACACTCCATTGCCTGAGAAATATGTTATGTTAGACATCATTCAACAAAATTTATAAAGTACATTTTGAGTTTTTATTTACTTACTTGATAAGTCAGTGCCTGACCGGAGCGTAAACACACACGTATAACGCAAGCGCACGTATCGTTCAAGTAGTATAAAAATATCGATCACACGAGGACTTAATTCCTACTGTTGTTATTAATTGTTGAATCTATTTATTTACAAATATCTAATTAAAGGGAGAAGAGAATGATTGCTTGATTGATTTGGTTGATTGTAGATTTGCTAAATAAAAAAATAAAAAGACAAAAGAAAATACTAAGGAAAATAAAATAAAAGACTCAATGATCTAGGGTCGTGACTCTACACAATATTATTATAAAGATGAATTGATTCTCTTATTTATGTGTAATAAATCAATTTGCTAACATGGAACACGATGATATGCAAAAGCCTCTTCCGATGGTCAGACGCAAATACCCAGTATAACCCAATTGAACCATATGTCTATGTCAACCAAATTACATGGATTCATTAAGATTAAGTTCCAATTGCGGCTACCCCCGCCCGACAAGTATATGTCTATCCTGTAAGGAAATCTATTAAAGGGTTATCTATCATCAAGGAAGATCGTGGGCTATTGAATCTAAGGCTGAAACCTAAAATCCCTATGTCTAGTTCATTTTAAGTTTACCAAATCAATCTTATTAATGGCCAGTTAACAAGAAGCATTAAGCTTAAGACTCAATAAACAAACTAAAGAACTACCCATAAAAAGAAAATCAATTATTAAGTGTGAATATTGTGTTTCATCACTTCCCTAGAATAAAAATAAAATACTGGGGTTGGGGATCCACTTTTACTATTTATAATTTAGATATCTCCCTTATTATAATATAAAAATTAATCGTGATATTACCGACCAGAGATAAAGACGGTATCCTCATTAAATTAGATTTTAATTAAGTCCGACCAGCCATAAATGCGGTATTATTATTTGTCCATAAACCAGCCATATAGGCGGTAATTATCTGTCACCTAAAGACCAGCCATATAGGCGGTGCCACTTTATGTCAAATAAATCAAACCAGCCATTAAGGCGGTAATTTTTTTAATTTGAATTATAATTTCTATATTATAATTAAGGGAGATTAATCTAAATTAAAATAATAAAAGCTTCACCCTTCCCCAGTGGAAAATTAACTACAAATCATAAAAGAAATGAGAAGAAGAAGAACTACTATTATTATTACTACTGAAAATTAAAATACATAAATTAAATATTATTTATATATACAAAACTAGATGCAATCCTCTAAAAACAGGGAAAAGATCCCAAGGAAAGCACAAGAAATGAAGTGGTGAAGGACTGAATTTATAGGCATTTTCTGGAACCAGCGTCGCGACGCCAAAGGTCCCAGCATAGCGACACTGGCATGCGGCTTTGGTCCACGCGTGTTCTATCGGCAGAATCTGGTGATGACACGTGTCACATGGTGAAGGTGGTGAAATGAGAAGACGCCACATGGCACACGGTGATTGGTTGAGCTTTCGGTCCAATGAACATCTGACATGTGGCACGCGTTTAGGATTGGTCAAATGAGAGATTAACACGTGGCAGCATGTGATTCACCGGGGATTCGGTCCAATGAGAACTCGACACATGGCACGCGCTTGCTTTGGTCCAATGAGATTTCGACACGTGGCAGCCGGCGTATTTTAGAAGATCTTATATGATGATGACACGTGGCACGACGCTCGTTAGCAACGTCGGCGCACGTTAGCAAGTCCAATTTCTCAGATTCTGACACGTGTCCCTCGGCGCACGTTAACATGACCGGCTCACTTTAGGCGTCGCGATGCATAGAGTCTTGCCGTCGCGATGCGGACAATTTACCGAATTACCCTTTTGTCAATTTTTCCTATATTTTGGCCCTAAATTGCTTCCAATGCTTTCCCAACTTTATTTATCTGCAAAATAACACAAAACACATCAAAACGTTCACAAAACTCGAGAAACTATACAAAATATTAGGTTAGATCAGTGGGAAATAGTGATTTAAATACCACTCATCACACCCCCAAACCTAACATTTTGCTAGTCCTCGAGCAAAATATAGAAAATAACATAAATTAACTAAGCCACTTTCGTAGGGATCACAGTTGCATTTAGCGTATGCAACAAGCCTTTAAACCCCTAGGTGTCCCTAGTGGACGAGTTGTAGTCTCGTGAGGGTTTACAGCAATGATACCCACAAACATTTTACTAAAGTAAAAAGGTAGTGAAACTAATGCACACAAAAGCAAAAAGACAAGCGAAAAGAGAATAAAGATGTTAGTGACTAATCAGGTGAAATTTCTACTCCAAGTTACTAATTGTTTTGTTTCATTCTAAATTACTGAATAAGTAAATTCTCCGATTATTTTTACCATTCTCCATATACACAGGCAACAAAATATTAAACAACTCATTTTTGCCCACAACAGTCACAAGTGCAGTTGATAAGAGAGTAATATTTTTGTCCTAAAGTTTTATCAGAATTCACACCTTTTTGTAGCAATGGAATAATTTTTCTGACTTTTCTGATTTTTTCTTTGATTTTTCTCTATTTTTTATTTATATACAACATCTTCCATCTATGTAACGAGCTTTGGGTCGGTGGCTCCCAAACAGTTGGCTTTAGGGCACCAGGTGTTAAGACACCCCTACGGACTTAATTACTCAGACTTGAGATATATATATATATATATATTTTTGCAGCATCTTTGATCCATGTAGCGAGCTTTGGGCCAGTGACTCCCAAACCAGTTGGCTTTAGGGCACTAGGTGTTAAAACACCCTTACAGACTTAATAACTCGGATCTCATATGTTTTTTTTTTACTCCATTGCTTTTTGAGATGCTTCCACCAATTAAACTAGAGCACTGAATATTACAAACTTTTCAATTTTAACTCATGTCCGTATGTTTCTATGTATGTTGATAATACATGCCATCTGAGCATAAGAAGATCCATTTTAGTCAGTTTTATGGAGAATTCACAAATTAAATAATTTAAAATGATATAAACAAAAATTAACTTATTTCGAAAATAGGCTTGAGATACGTCTCAGGAGTGGAAACTCCTTACTCAGTTATCTCTCACCATTTTCACCCTTTTAGTCAAAATAAAAATACAAAAACACAAAATATTTTTTTGTAATTTTTGAAAAAATTTCAATTTTTTTTGTATTTTTTGAAAAATTTTGGACTAAAAATAAAAATAACACACAAACTAAAAAGAAGGTACTGATCAACTAATTCCCTCCCCCAAACCTAAATGAGACATTGTCCCCAATGTCTTAAACAGTAAAAGGAGAGTTAAGAAGGTCGTACCTGGTTAGCTGAAAATCTACAGGAAATTAAAGGTTAAGATCCAGATTAATCCGACGCCTCTTACCACGATCGTCCTCAGACCAATTTATCTTTGAAAGGATAGGGTCAACTCGTGGTTCATAGGCTATGAGTTGGTTTATTAGATCGGGAGCAGTTCTGGCAGTAAAAAAAATTTCTTTCATAGGTTTTGACAGGAACCCATTTCTCCGGGCATCATCAAGAAACACACAAAGAAAATCATAAAATCCATCAACGTTAAGCACTCCAAGTGGTTTCTGGTGTATGTTCAGGTTCGCCCAAGATAGCACTATAAAAATTTCCTCTAATGTGCCCAAGCCACCTGGAAAAGCGATAAAAGCATCAGCACGATTAATCATTTCTACCAGTCGTTCAGACATACATGGCACAATCAGTTCCTCTCCGTTTGATGATCCAATAAGATTTGCCTCTGCCAAGGGTTTTGGGATGATTCCCAAAACGTGACTGCCTCCCTCCTGTACAGCCTTTGAAACGATCCCCATTAGTCCAAGATTTCCTCCGCCATATATTAAGTGCATATTCCTTGCAGCTAAGACTCGACCCAATTCCTGTGCTGCTTCAACGTATTGTGGCTTAGTTCCAACACTACTACCGCAAAACACACAGATGTTTTCAACTCGTCTTCTTGAAGTGGCTTCCATTTTTATGTATTTCTTTCTCAACTCTGGATGCCTTCAAAAGTGCAATGACGGGCTGAATTTATAGTACCTGAAAAGGGTGAGCAATAATAGCACTAATATCTTCTAAAGGACGATTTGTTAGCTAAATAACAAAAGAAATCGTGAAAGGTCAAAAAGTCTGGATCCTGTCTACGAAAATAAAGATAATTACAACAGAAAAGCGAATCAAAGCAATAATTAAGGCAACGGAATTGTGTACGCAATACGCCATTCGCTTAGTATAAATTCATTAGGATGCGTCTTAAGAATTCATTCTTTTCTCGGCCATCGCAAATGAATTAGCTCTATTCTTTCTGATTGCCAAACACCATTCCTGCTGTCTTAAAATGCTCCATTTGTGATTTTCCCTACAAAAAAAATAACACACAAAATTAAAAACTCTACAACATGTATACACAAAATATGAATACTAAATTTACAACAAATTGCATGGGTTGCCTCCCTGCTAGCGCTAAATTTTCCGTCTTCAGCCAGACGTGACTGAAATCCATTTGTCAATGAGGTTTCAGCGTCGTTTTGGACGTCCTATTAAAGACAATCCCGTGAGCGTTGCTTTTGAAGGGTCTCTTCCAACGGTAAAGGGGCAAAAAGAGTTTTGTCTCATTCAGTGCTCGTGCCACCTTTTTGCTCCTTGTTGCTCCAGTGGTTCCTGCAAAGAAAGAAAGAAAATCAGGAGGTCTCGTATGGTGCTTGACTTGGAATGGAAGTTCCATTCTGTCAAGCTTTTGGGTGATTTCTTTGAATTGTACTCCCCGATACAACGATGTTTCTCCTGAATGCTCTGGATTTTCAATTTGGTCTGATAGTTGCTCCTCCATTTGCTCTGTTTCTTGCTCCACATTTTCTTCACAGATGTATTTTAGGATTTCTACGTTCAGTTCTTCATCTGTCATCTGTGAAATACATGCTTCAAAATTGTCAACCTGATGATGAAAAGAAATGTCAGATTTTAGGTCTTCATCCTCTGATCTGGGTGAAATGATTGGCTCAATTAGATCTTCTTCAAACATTTGTGCAATGGATGCTCCAAGATCTTCATTTTGAGGATACAGAATTCCATCCTCATTTGTTGGTGCAGTTGGTACAAACAGCTCAGCTTCTTCGTCAGAGTCAGAATTTAAATAATAAAATCAAATAGAGACTTTGCTGGTTCAGGCTCCTAAACTGATACCTCAGATTCTTGATACTGCTCAGCCTCATCCTCTGTTATGATGTCATGATGAATCTCAAGATATTGAAAGGCTTCTTCAGTAGTATTTGAATTTGCTCCGTGAGATATGTGATTCAGGTTCTCTGTTAATTGTCTAACTTGATCTGTCATTCTTTGTATAGATTCTGCTTGACTCTGAATTTGTGCATCAAATTGAGCTTCCCGTTCCTCGAACCAATCTTTGAGCATGTGAAGCAACTGATCTTCCTCTGATGGTTCTGGTTCCTGATGAAGATCGTAGGTAGATAGTGGATAAGATGAAAAATGTGATGCTTCTTCGTACCTTGAATGATTCCAATAATTCTGCCACTCTGAAAGGTATATATATTGATCGTTCGGGTGGTTACCATCACATATTACACATCTCCTCATTTCGTTTTGTTGAGCAAATGTAAAATTGCTTGGTTCTGGCATCCAGTGATAGTTGTTGGGCTGGACAACAGGCCTCAGAAAACCGGACTGTTGCTCCCAAATGTGGGGTGTATCTTCTTGTAAGGCTCGTAATCTTTCAATCTCCCAATATTGTTCCATTTTTCAATCACATGAAAACAAAAGAAAGAAATAAAAATTACAGATAAAAATAAAGAAAATTAGATACAAGTAAATTAGATAGTTTCAAAATTAATAACTCAAGAAAAATAAGTCCCCGGCAACGACGCCAAAAACTTGACCGGAGCGTAAACACATACGTATAACGCAAGCGCACGTATCGTTCAAGTAGTATAAAAATATCGATCCCACGAGGACTTAATTCCTACTGTTGTTATTAATTGTTGAATCTATTTATTTACAAATATCTAATTAAAGGAGAAGAGAATGATTGCTTGATTGATTTGGTTGATTGTAGATTTGCTAAATAAAAAAATAAAAAGACAAAAGAAAATACTAAGGAAAATAAAATAAAAGACTCAAGGATCTAGGGTCGTGACTCCACACAATATTATTATAAGATGAATTGATTCTCTTATTTATGTGTAATAAATCAATTTGCTAACCTGGAACACGATGATATGCAAAAGCCTCTTCCGATGGTCAGACGCAAATACCCAGTATAACCCAATTGAACCATATGTCTATGTCAACCAAATTACCTGGATTCATTAAGATTAAGTTCCAATTGTGGCTACCCCCGCCCGACAGGTATATGTCTATCTTGTAAGGAAATCTATTAAAGGGTTATCTATCATCAAGGAAGATCGTGGGCTATTGAATCTAAGGCTGAAACCTAAAATCTCTATGTCTAGTTCATTTTAAGTTTACCAAATCAATCTTATTAATGGCCAGTTAACAAGAAGCATTAAGCTTAAGACTCAATAAACAAACTAAAGAACTACCCATAAAAAAAAATCAATTATTAAGTGTGAATATTGTGTTTTATCACTTCCCTAAAATAAAAATAAAATACTGGAGTTGGGGATCCACTTTTACTATTTATAATTTAGATATCTCCCTTATTATAATATAAAAATTAATCGTGATATTACCGACCAGCCATAAAGACGGTATCCTCATTAAATTAGATTTTAATTAAGTCCGACCAGCCATAAAGGCGATATTATTATTTGTCCATAAACCAGCCATATAGGCGGTAATTATCTGTCACCTAAAGACCGGCCATATTGGCGGTGCCACTTTATGTCAAATAAATCAAACCAGCCATTAAGGCGGTAATCTTTTTAATTTGAATTATAATTTCTATATTATAATTAAGGGAGATTAATCTAAATTAAAATAATAAAAGCTTCACCCTTCCCCAGTGGAAAATTAACTACAAATCATAAAAGAAATGAGAAGAAGAAGAACTACTATTATTATTACTACTGAAAATTAAAATACATAAATTAAATATTATTTATATATACAAAACTAGATGCAATTCTCTAAAAACAGGGAAAAGATCCCAAGGAAAGCACAAGAAATGAAGTGGTGAAGGCCTGAATTTATAGGCATTTTCTGGAACCAGCGTCGCGACGCCAAAGGTCCCAGCGTAGCGACGCTGGCACGCGGCTTTGGTCCACGTGTGTTCTGTCGGCAGAATCTGGTGATGACACGTGTCACGTGGTAAAGGTGGTGCAATGAGAAGACGTCACGTGGCACACGGTGATTGTCTGAGCTTTCGGTCCAATGAACATCTGACACGTGGCACGCGTTTAGGATTGGTCAAATGAGAGATTAACATGTGGCAGCATGTGATTTGCCGGTGATTCGGTCCAATGAAAACTCAACACGTGGCACGCGCTTGCTTTGGTCCAATGAGATTTTGACATGTGGCAGCCGGCGCATTTTAGCAGATCTTCTGTGATGATGACACGTGGCACGACGCACGTAAGCAAGGTCGGCGCACGTTAGCAAGTTCAATTTCTGAGATTCTGAACGTGTCCCTCGGCGTACGTTAGCATGACCGGCTAACTTTAGGCGTCGTAACGCCTAGAGTCTTGGCGTCGCGATGCGGACAATTTACCGAATTGCCCTTTGTCAATTTTTCCTCTATTTTGGCCCCAAATTACTTCCAATGTTTTCCCAACTTTATTTATCTGCAAAATAACACATAACACATCAAAACGTTCACAAAACTCGAGAAACTATACATAATATTAGGTTAGATGAGTGGGAAATTGTGATATAAATATCACTCATCAGTGACGCAGCCTTCTTCATTGTTTCAACATGACGATCTTAGATAACCTTTGTTCATCCTCATCCAACAAAAGCTTCTTAATAAAAGGATTGAGGCTTGACGGGTCCGAGATAGCAGTCGACCCTGATGGAATTTGACAATGATATTATCAATGTCCTCTTCAATTTCAACAGCTTTCCTTTTTGTTCATTTGATGACTATTTCAGTCGACTAACCCTTAATCTTAGGAGTTCCAGTCGAAGCAGCTTGTTGGAGTTCAGGGACCTCAACCTCCGGTTCCTTCACCTTAAGCTTCCTAGCCTTCTTACGACTCTTCAATTCGTCGATTGAAGATACCTTAACGGGTCCTGACATTATATCCACTGCGCATAAAATTTCCCTTGGAGTTAAAGGCTTTATAAATAATTCCTTTCCGTATAATGCTCGAATCAACCAAGTACAGTATATGACTTCCAATACATGTTTACAAAGTGACAAAGGGGTAGATATACCTTCTGATTCGAAGATTTCTTTCCACACTAAAGTTGCCCTTAATCTCTTTTCTACCAAGACAATTCTCCAATCTCGTTGTTCAGCTGGAAGAGCAAGAAGAGCTTTAGTATTTGATATAACCTGGGGGGTTCTGTCGAACAATCTATTTCGAAACGGACCTGCAGAACAAGTAATCAAACTTGTTAGCTTCATAAGACAATCACATTCATGAGATATCACAAGTAAAAAGGATGATACTCACTAATTAAACTCCAATACTCTGACATACGACTCATTCCAGCCGACCCAAACACACCCTCACCCCTCACAAAGAAATCATCTGACTGTCAATTTCCCCTATCATTTATTGGAAGCCCCATTACTAATTGTTCCTTCTTTCGACGAAGGTACAAAGTATATCTCCCTTTCTCAGTTAGATGCTTCTTTAGATAGTATGTGAACACTACATCCTTCACCTCAAAAAACACTCATTGCTCAAAAGCCAAACATTCAATCGACAACAAGATCCTCCAAGTGTTTGGCATCAACTGTGAATGAGCAATCCCGTAATGGTCCAAAACTTCCCAAGCTAACCTCGGAATAGGGAATCTGAGCCCATCAGCAAACAGTCGTACATAAAATCCAATCCATCCGGGGATTTTGTAATCAATTCTTTCAGTCGGCAAATGTACTTTCAATTCCATAGAATCAGGGAATCTATACTTGCACCTAACTTCCCTCAATGATCTTTTTGTCATACGACTAACAGGGTTCTTAGTTAGCAAGTTCGTTGGTTCACTAGTGCTAACTATCCCACTCGACTCTCCCACTGTTGATAAAGTCCTAAGAGGTATTGCATCCACAGGGGTTTCATGCGACAATACCGTAACTGGCCCAGCCTCTGAAAGTTGTTGACGCGACCAGTCCCGGAGAGAAATATCTCCATTCGACTCACTTGACGATACTTCTACATATTTGTCTATTTGGGCTCCTAAGCTCTCTAGGGATTCTCCACTCGACATATTTCACTCGACTAGCATATAAACAAATAATTTCTAGAAAATAGGTTTCCTAAAGATCAAACTCCTACTCAATTTTACAAACACAATTCCACCAAACAACACACGACTCAATAGATCAAACAACCTAAATTAGCTAAGAACAGTTTGAAGCTACTCTATGAACATTCAAAGTAAAGAAAAACAGGAGAAAATTTTGAAGAATACCTTAAAACCTTGAAGCCTCTCTCCCAACTTGTGGGTGTTTGTGAATGAAGCAAATGAACTCATAAGCTATCTCCTTATACTACATTTTGGGGCTCATTTTCCCGCCGAAAAAGTGCATCGAAACTCGCATTAGGGTTGGCATCATTTAATGAATAGAAGGGCCTAGAATCCCTAGAGTAGTATCGTCGAATGAAGAGACCCAAAAATGAAATAGCGTTTAGAAAAGTTGATTAAGCCTTACAACCGGGCCTGACGTAATCAACTATCTTTCACGACATGGATACCAGAGTCGACATTACGCCAGTAGAAAGGTTGATACCAGAGTCGTAGCCACTCGACACGAGATGGATGAAATTCTTGTCACTAGATTATTTTACAATAGACATCGAGCCAATCGACACCACGTCAAGTGTGAGGTTGGAACCCGTGGGGTATCCATTCGACACGAAATCCATGGGAAGCTACTCAACACATTATCTAGAATAAACTTTGATTGAAGACCTGGACTTCTTCTGTCCAGTCGACACATGTCGAATAGAAGATACTCCTGAACCTTCACCAAGTTCAGTCGACTAGGAACATCCCCCATAGACTTATGTTGAGTTACGTTGAAGAGTTAGACTTTCATAGTCCAGACGATGCATGTCGTATGAAATGAACTCCTGAACCTTTATCTGGTTCAGTCGATCAGGGACATCCCTCATGACTCACGTCGAGTCGTTTGAAGATATGAACCTCCTACGGTTCATACAACAATGTCGAATGAAATTACTCCTGAACCTTCATCTTTTTCAGTCGATCGGGGACATCCCCCATGACTCATGTCGAGTCACGTAGAAGACCTGGACTTTTTATGTCCAGTCGACACATATCGAATGAAAGATACTCCTGAACCTTCATCAGGTTCAGTCGACTGGGAACATCCCACATAGACTCATGTTGAGTTACATTGAAGAGTTGGAATTTCATAGCCCAGACGACGTATGTCGTATGAAATGAACTCATGAACCTTCATCTGGTTCAGTTGACCAGTGACATCCCCCATGACTCACGTCGATTCGTTTGAAGATATGAACCTCATACGATAATGTCGAATGAAATTATTCCTAAACCTTCATCTGGTTTAATCGACCGGGGACATCCCCCATGACTCATTTCGAGTCACGTAGAAGACATGGAATTCTTCTGTTTAGTCAACACATGTCGAATGGAAGATACTCCTGAACCTTCACCAAGTTCAGTCGACTGGGAACATCCCCCATAGACTCATGTAGATTTACATTGAAGAGTTGGACTTTCATAGTCCAGACGACGCATGTCGTATGAAATGAACTCATTAACCTTCATCTTATTCAGTCGACTGGGACATCCCCCATAAGACCCATGTCAAGTCAAGTCGAAGGCTATGACTTCCTCTGTCCAGATGATGCATGTCGTATGAAATGTACTCCTGAACTTTTATATGGTTCAGTCGACCAAGAACATCCCTTATAAACTCTTGTCGAGTCAAATAGAAGACATGGACTACTCTCGATCCAGACGACTCAAGTCATGTGCTCATAAGCCTTCCTTAAGTTCAGTCTACCAGAGAACTTATTTGGATTCATGTCGAATCAAGTTCCTCAAACATGAACCATATAAGAGACTTTGGCAACCATGTATTGACACAGAGACAGAAGGTAATGCTTACAGCCATGCATTCTTGGCACATGCTCTTACATTTTGTTTCATACGACACATATATAGAAATACTCTCTAAATCAAAAAGACTTTTTGACTTAGAGAGTATGTGACAAACTGTACGGGCCAAAATTGGGCCGAGAGCAAAACTATTTTTTCACCTCAAACCCAACAGTATGCAAGGCCCGAAAGTAAAGAACATGCCCAAAGAATTCAGTATTTTTGGATTACAATTAAGCCAAAAGCTTAAGGACAAAATCTCTTAATTATATCAACCACATTTCCCCACTTTGCCTAACACAAGGCAAATTCTCACATGCTCAAACTTTTTATCAAGTGTCTGGGCATGTTGTGGGACTTATGCCACCTGCCAAAGACGATCCTTTTCATCTATAAATAGCAATGCAATTCAAGAAACAAGGCATTCAAGCTTCTCCACTCTCATACAAGCCTCTATTCTCTGACACAAGCTCTCAGAATTTCCCATTCCCTAAACACTTGTCACCGCCTTCACGGCCACCCAAAGAAAGATAAGGTAATAACAAGCCTTGCTTTCATATTTTACTTGTTTACTGCCCATTTCATACTACTGACTTAAGCGTCGGAGTGCAACCGGCACCCACCACACCGGTGGGTAGTCTACTCCCGCTCACTCTACCTTTATTTTGCAGGATCGCTAGTGCCCCTAACCTATAAATTCTGATTATGGACCTCGGCCGAAATCCAGCATCCACAGCTATAGACAGTCCCCTATTGGCACAGATAATACTTGAATCCCATAAACAAGAGAGAGTGGATTATCAAAGATTTGGATTAATTATTAACAAATTTTGCTACCGCCTATATGGCTGGTTTTATATATTTGTCATAATTGAGTATCTAACTAGACTTGTGTAATAACCGGTAGTTCTTACTACTGCCTACAGTGATACCATTACATACGAAGCAAAAACATGTAAAATAAATTAGGATGAGATTCAAATATAATTATGAGATGAATTTGGAGATGATTGGTAAACTTCTCGAAGTCCGGGGACGAAACTGTCGTGTTTATTTTGGACCGCCCATAGTATTTTAGGCATAATATTTTCATACAATCTCTGATTTTTATGAATTTTATATCGTTGAAAAGCTTAGACCGAGACCTACAAATTTCACATTAAACATTTTTCCAAATTCGGACCAGAACCGGGTAAAAAATTCAAGTCAAATTCTGGATAAATAGTGATTTCGGGTCTAAATGGAAATTTCTCAAATATTCCACAAGTTTCTACACTTTTCTTCAATTTGAAAAATATCTATTGAGACCACTATATAAATGAGTCATTATTTAATAATTTCACAAAAATTACGAAAACAAAAAATAGAAAGAAAAGGAAGAAAACCGTGAGAGAAAAGAGAGGAAGAAGTAGACCAAATTTTGGGCGCCGCGCGTCGCGACGTGCGATCCTTCCTGCGTCGTGACGCGAGGCTAGAATGATACCCAATTAATTTTAACCCCCCAGTTTTGCCCTAACGCGTTATAAACCATTTTTAGGGACTCGTATCAATTTATCTTCATGTCCTACATCAAATTATGACCATTACAAGTCTTAAGTATATGATTTTTGAGTAAATCTATAAAGTATCGAAGTTGATTGAATATGTTGATTCTAATTAAGTTCATTCCATAGGTTATCTACAGGAATCACAGTTCCTTTCGATCAAGGATCCAATGTCAGCCAGACTTGATCACTCTGAGTGGACATTTTTCCTTTAAAGTGATTTTTATTTCGTTATTATTGTTTCAGACTTATATTTTCACGCTTTATGGCGTTAGAAGAAATTATTTACAGTTACTTTTTATACAATTATGTTTTGAGATGGTAAAGATTTTTACAAAGCATTGTTTACATATTTCAGTTTTAAAGTATGAGTTCTTATGTTTTCGGGGCAGAGGTAAAACCTCACACCAGTATGTAACTATTACAGAGATACAGTTGGAATTAACGGATTCGGAGACATGTGCACATGTGGAGGACTGAGGAGATGCTCTCAGATCCTCGAGCAGGACTAGGGTTGACAGATCCCCGAAATCCTGGTTTCAGAGCTTGGGTGGTAGCATTGATTTGCACCCCCAGTTCCAGATTATGGTGTAATACGTCAGTTGAGTTATGGTCCTGGGCGTAGAGCACCACCAGTTTCAGAGATGCCCATTTGAGTTATGGTCCTGGGCATAGAGTACACCCAGTTGAGTTATGGTCCTGGGTGCAGAGAGACGTCCAGTTGAGTTATGGTCCTGGACGTAGAGCAGTTTTTCAGTTTTCAGACTATCAGTACACAGTTTTCAGATTTTCAGTACCCAGATTTCAGAAACTCAGATTTTAGTCAACAATTTTCAGAAATCTAGTTTTTCAGAAATAGTTTTCAGAAATCAGAGTTTCAAAGGCAGTTTTCAGAATGGTGAAGCTTTCATAAACGAGTTTGCATACAAACACGTTTTTTTTTTATTGAAACTACAATTTTGAAATCAAGTTTTCATTTCAGTTTTCAATTTTAGTCCACTCACTTAGATCGTATAACGATCTAACCCCCCCCTTCAGTCTCTATGTTTTGCAGGAATTCCAGGAGGACAAGCTCGGAAGGACGGATATTGATGCAGTCACCAGGGATGGAGTCCACCAGCATTGAGTCTCAAGCATAAGAGTCCAGTCCAAGGTCAAAGTGGTTGTATGCATTTCAATAGTTTCATACAAGTCAATATAATTAACCATTAAAGAGTTATAAGAAAATGATATTGTGAATACATAGTTATTTAAAGTAAAAGCATTTATATTGTTCAGTCGAGTTTATGGTTTCCATGCATGGCATTGTATATGAATAGTTTGGAACACAGTTAGAAAGTCAAAGGCTTATGGGGTTAGTACAACTATCCCATACCGGTAACATATCCCAGATTGAGGATGTTACAAATTGTTATAGAAAAATGATATCACTGCCTTTATGGCTGGTTTTATATATTTTTGGCATATTCAGTACCTTGGCAGGCTTAATTATCGACAGGGCTGATCACGTGTGTTGGCATAATTAATATATGATAATTATGAAATAAATTGATTTGGAAATATTTATAATTTATATTTTATAAAAGGTAAAAATTATTTTATTATTTTTATTTTATTAGTTGAATTATTATTTTATCTTATTTAATTTATTCTATGTGGATCGATCCCGGACTTACCATGTTATTTTATTACTTCTACACTCTAATACTTGAGAGCAAAGAACAACTTTTTTAGCGTGTTAGGTTTTTGGCGCCATTGTCGGGGAATAAAATTTAATTGATAGAGTAATAATTTAACATTATTTCAATTTTTTTTTTACTTTTGGTTGTTTTGTGTGTTTTAAAATAAAAAAATCTTTTATATTTTCTGTTATTTTGTGTATTTTGTAAAAAAAAATAATAAATAAAAATAAAACAAAAACAAAAGCAATAAAACCATCATTTTGCTAAATTATAGTCTCGAGAATCTGACTTTAAAAGACAATGTTTGTCGATTTATAAGAAAATTGTATGTGAAGCATATCATCGACCCATAGAGGGCGTTCAAGCCGTTACTGGATGTAAAATCAGAGGAAGATGTGAGCCACAATCACAACTACATTTCAATTTACTATTTTTATTTTTTTAGCGATAATCTTTCTTTTTAGTAGCAGTGTTGTAGATTCAATTTTCAATACCACACGAATCAGGTGATGTCTTTTAGACTATACTTCTTATTCAGAAATTGGAGAACATGTCTCAATTTAGTTGGGGGAGGGGATAGTTTACTAGAATGCTTTTATTTTATTTTATTTTTTTAATATATATATATATATATTTGTGTAAAAAATAAAAAAAAAAATTTAGTTTTTTAATATAATTTGTAACAAATTATTTTTGTTTCTTTCCTTTTGAATAATTTCAATTTGTGAATTCTCTATGAAATTATTTAAATTTGATTTTCACATGCTCATTTGACAAGTATTATCAACATACATGGTAACATATGATCATGGTTCAAAGTGAAAATTTTGTAATATTCAGTTCTCTAGTTTATTGGAGGCAGTACCTAAAAACAATGACGTTTTTATTTTTATTTCAAAAAAAAGGAAAAAAAATCATTAACCAAGCTTCTACTTAGTAACCAGACATCTTACCTCAGCAATTAGTGTAAAACGGTATAACTTGAGTTAAAAAAAAATGAACAAAAAAAATGTGTGAATATGTTTGATTTCGTAGCCTCTCTAACAAGAGCAATTAAGTCCGTATGAGTGTTTTAAATCTTAGTACCCTAAGGCCAACTGGTCTGGGAGTCACTGGCCCAAAGCTCATTACATGGGTTAAACAGAAAGCTTAAGAAAATCAGACACTTTTTGTTTTTAACATCTGAGATTCGAGCAATTAAGTCAATATGGGTGTCTTAATCCCTGGTGCCCTAAAGCCAACTGGTTTAGGAGTTATAAGCCTAAAGCTCGCTACAAGGATTGAATATATATTATTATTAAAAAAATTATTTTTGTATTTATAAATAAACTTTCATTGCCAAAAGGTATGAATTCCGATATAACTTTAGAACAAAAATATTACTCTTCTTTCAACAAGATCTGTGAATATTGTGGGCACAATGAATTAATTGATACTTTGTCTCATGTGTGTATGGAAAAATGGTAAAATATATAGGAGGATTTCCTTATTTGATAATTCAGAAAGAAAGAAAATAATTACTAACTTGAATAAGAATTTTTTTTCTTTTTAATTTTCGCTTAAATTACTAGAGACTAGTAATAAGGTGGTTGGGGGTGTGAAGAACACTAAAAAGTATACATTTATTAAAAGAAAAATTAATCATTTTACACTTGTCGTTTCATTAATCCTCTCAATTTAGCACATTGTGAAATAATGATTAAATTTATATTTTGTAAATTTTTATTATGTATATTTATTTATTGTGTAGGTAAAATTCTTCTTGGGAAGCTCAATAGGAAAAATGAAGATGAGATCTAAATTTCAGGACCTATAAAACCCAAAAAGAGCATGACATCTAGATTCAAATCAGATTTGAAAAATATTCATTGTGTTTAGATGGGCAACAAAATTAATTTATGTTGTATTTAACTACACATGTATAGTATTATTAATATTATAATATATTAATATATATAAAATATATTTAGGAGGTCCCACCGAGATTCTATATATATATATATATATAATATTATATTATATTATATTATATTATATATATTATATATATATATTGCCATCCACCGAAAGGTTTTTTGGTGGGTGGCAATAATGCATTTGCTTTTTGCAAATGTAATGCATTTGCAAAAAACAAATGCATTATATATTTTTTTTGTTATTTTTTTTTTTTTTGTAATTAGATGCCAAGACACCTTTTATAAAAGGAGGTGCTCGGCACCTCAATTGGGGGGAGGGGGGAGATGGACAGCTCCCCTCCAGTTCGGGTGTTATTTCATTTTCCCCTTTCGAGGGATTTGGGGTAACTGTCTTATGTGTTTTATTTTTTTAATTTCTTTTATTAATAAAATCATAGGTGTTTTTATATATATCTTATTTTACAAATTTTTATCATGTTAGGGTAAATGGTGAAGCTCTTGGTATGAAAATATATATGATTTTTATTTATATTATATTTTATAAATTGTGATAATTATTGACAAATTTTTCTTCAGCCTATATGGTTGGTTTTATATATTTTGCATAATTGAGTATCTAACTGAACTTGTTATAGACAAATGATATCACCGTCTTTATGACCGATTTTATATGTTTTGGTATATTTAGTACCTTGACAGACTTAATTTGATGGAGTGGTGCTTGAAGTACTAATCCGAATTGTACATTTTATTATTTATTAATAAAATAACTATATTTTTCATTTCATACCTTATTAATGGTATTTTTATTATGCGTACAAGATTCATGTATAGATATGCTAAGAATGACATCGACATTAGAATAGTCTTGACATTAGGTGTAAACTATTCTTAAAGTAAATATTCTTAGTCGTTGATTTTGGAATACAGTCGAATTCCTATAACCTAGAAGACTAGCACATGTCGTATATTGGAATTAGAGTTTCAATAGCTTAACCCGATGTACCATGAGTTTTGGAAACTCGTATAGACATGTGGGTATTCGTTGAAGCAAATTCTGAATGACTCATAAGTGATTTCTAATAGTTGAAAGTACACACCACCGTCAATAGGAATCTCCTCGAGTCGAGTAGCATTTTTAATCCTTTGACTATATGATAACATTGATTTTGTTTGAGATCCTCCACACTTTGATGCCATGTATGTCAAAAACCTTTCATGGTCTGGCCTCTAGATGTTCGTTGGGTGTGGACCGATGCACTGAGTAATCAAGTACAAAGCAAGATAAGATCTGTCGGCCCGTATATGTACCATAAGGGATTTAGGTATCCATTTGAGTAAAGTCATTATTCTTAAATTTTTGGCCAAAGTCGATCACCTAGGGTGGATCGCATCAATTATAAAGAATCGTGGACATGTCGACATGAGATGTGCGCCTCGGAAACTTGACGGTGTATTCTATGTTTCCTAAGCATAACTCGGATAGCCTACGACGGAGGGATTGTTAAACATATGTGATAACCTTGACTTGTATAGTTCAGAAATGTCGTTCATGTTCTTCGCGAATTCGGAGGTGGCCGAATTGCGTACATATTAGCTAGACTTATATGACGAACGTGTCTGAACTTAGAGAGTCCCAATATGAAGTGTACTCATTGATCACTTGAGTAACCGATTAATTTTGATAAAAGCTAATATTCGATATTATAATTATCAACTAATATAATCAAGTGTTATTGGATAATATTGATTATTTACTTTGACCTAATTGGATTAATTCAATAATTACACAATGACTTAGTTATAAAATCATAATTATCTCTACCATTTGAGGATAGTATGGTAATTGTAAATATGTAATAATATGTGGTTTTGGCTTGATTTAATTGGATTAAATCAAAGAGGAAAATATTTAACTAATCAATTTCCTAATCCTTGGCATGATTTAATTGGATTAAATCAAAGTGGGAGACTATGAAGATTAGTCACACCTAATTATACATATTTGGACAAATTGAATTAAGCCCACTTAAAAGTTGATTACAACTTTTATTAATTAAAAATTACCTAAGTTTTTCTATAAATAGCAAGCTTTAGTAAGGTTTATTTAACAAGTATAAGCAAAATTTTGAGTAAGCTATACACAAGTAATTCTTGAGAGATTATCCTAAGTTAGAGAAATGTTTAGAGAAGCTTCTGAGGTCTATACAACATTTCATCTAGGAGAAATCAAGATTGGATCTTGAAGTGAAGCTTGCTAACATTGAAAAACAATATTGGATCTTGAATTCAAGCTTGCACACCTTGGAGGTTCTCCAACCATTTAAAAAAAAAAAAGAAATAGATTGGATCTTGCATCAAGCTTAATAGGTAATGTTTGATCTTCTCCAAACTATGTTCTTTTGTGTATTGGATGCATGATCACATAGTTTAATGTTGAAATAAGGCTAATCAACTGTGTTAGGATACTTTGGAAGTATAAACACAACATGCTTATATATTAGGTCAAAGATGTTCATGTTGGACATGGAACAATTAATAAGAGTTTGAAACAGTAGATTATCAAGATTGGAGTTATGGCTACAATTCTAAAATCATTTGACCACCTTTGGGTGAACTAGAATTATTCATGAGCCATTTTTTATTGGGATTCTATCTTAGGTTGTAATTTGATTCAAAGAAATGTATATATATATTTAGAATTTATATATATTTATTTCATAATATGTGTTGTGGTTGGTTTTGAAACTAAAATTATTTTGGGTGAATTTTATAAGTATTTAAAGTTTTTATTTTTAGAAAAAATATATATATGAGCAACATTTACTCTCGGCCAATTATGGGAGAGATCGAATCATAGCTATCAGCTCACTTCTTCCTCATTCACTTACAGGCAAAAGAAAGGCTCTTATTGATTCACAAGATATGACAGCGCCATACAAGCTGCACAGCAACATGCAGCGCATGCAGCTAGGCAGCATGTTGTGCAAGTAGTATGTTGCTTGCGCAGCATGCCTAGGCCCAAAGAGTTGTATTTTATCCTGTTTTTATCTCAAATAGATATTTCTAGATCCAGATTTATTTCTGATTTTCTCTAAAACACTTGAAAAATAAAATATTATATTTTATTAATTTTTAAATGCTAGATATCCAAGGGTTAGACCCATTTCTGCTACGCGGGGCACCGATCCGACCCCAGGGGTTCCACAATTGTCTCAACATAATTATCGATATGACAGATCACATGTATTGACATAATTAATTCGTGATAATTATGAAATAAATTGATTGGGAAATAATTATAATTTATATTTTATAAAAGGTAAAAGTTATTTTATATTTGAAATATTAAAAGTGTATCCTCTAACCACAATATTATTTTTATTTTATTAGTTGAATTATTATTTTATATTATTAAATTTATTCCCTGTTGATCGACCCCGTACTTACTGAGTTATTTTATTACTTTGATACTCTTATACTTGCGAGTAAAGAACCACTTTTTGTGCAATTCAAAACACCTCATAAACTAACAATTGTTCTCAATTTTACTTCAGTTGCATGCCAATTTCAGCCCATAATCCCCTAACAGTGTTATCAACGCTTTAGGTTCAGGGCTACTGTTCACAAAGACTATTAACGGAGACTGTTCACATATATGATAAAATATTATTCACGTATATGGTATTATTCACATATATAGTACTATTTACGTATACGATATTATTCACATAATCAGTCATATTCACGGTGAAATAGTAAAAACTAGTTCATGTGAGAAGCCTATCGTCATCAGAAACATGGCAAAAAAGTTCGAAATTGAGAAGTTCAATAGGAGCAACATTTCCCTATGGAAACTTAAAACAAGAACAATCTTGAGAAAATACAATTGCTTAGCAGCAATTGGTGAGAGATTAGATGAAATGACTGAAGAAAAATGAAAGCATATGGATGACAAAGCTATAGGAAACTTATATCTAGACTTAGCAGATTTTATTTTATCCAACGTTGTAGAGAAAATGACGAAAGGCGAGATTTGACATGCAATTACTAAATTGTACGAGGTCAAGTCACCACACAACAAGATCTTCTTGAAGAGGAGACTTTACACTCTTCGAATCAGTGAGTCCACATCCATGACAGATCACATCAACAACTTGAATACACTATTTTCCCAACTCACTGTGTTGGATTATAGTATATCTACAAATGAACAGGCGGAGATTCTACTTCAAAGTATACATGATTCATATGATCAACTTATCATCAGGTTGTCAAGTAATGTTGTCACTAGTAATCTAGTCTTTGATGAAATTGTAGCTGCTGCTTTAGAAGATGAGCCTAGGCACAAAAATAAGGAAGACAAATCATATAGTTCACAAAAAGTAAAAAGTATTATCAATGATAGAGAGAGATCAACGGAATGTGGCTCAAGTGGGAGTCAAAACCATGGTAGATCAAATTCAAAAATTTAGAAGAATGTTAAATACTACAATTATGGCAAGAAAGATTGTTGGAATCTGAAGAGTGGTGCAGAAAAAGCTCATGTTGTAATAAAATCTCAAGGATGTGTAGTAAATACTTTTGAAAAATGTGGTGGTGCACTTTACAGTGAAGTAGCAATGATGTCTAATTATAACATCCCCCTCTTGAGGATGCTACCGGCAAGGAATATGATGTCATATCCCTCCGAGCCTGTGACTATCTGACAATGATCAACACTACAACTCTATCTCAAATGTAAACTCATACATGGACCATTGCCCAAATCAACGACATGAAGTGTGCTCTAATGCTTATAACTGTTTACCCAATGCATTACACCATATAATCCTATCATTGACACTTTTTAACTTTTACACACATAAAATTTACTATAGAAACGTCTGATACAAGACTTTACTTTGACTCTGACTAAACCATATTTCTGATTTGACGTGATGGACTCAAACACCATAGTGACTGCAATCAGTATCCGTCCTCTTGAGCTCGTCCACCGGATAACCTGCAAAATAGAAACACATGGAGTCGGGGGTTAGATCATTTGAATGACCTAGTAAGTGGATAATTTAAAACATAACTGAAATACTTGATAAAACATTCTTTATTCTGAAATCAAAATATTTCTAGAAAACTGATTCTTTCTGAAAACTCTTTCCTTCTGAAAACAATTCTCTTTTTGTGAAAATTTTTTGGAAATCTTTCTTTCTGTAAAACTGAATTCCCTAGAAAACCCTTTCATAAAACTTATCATTTCTGAAAATCATATTTCGGAAAATCATAGATCTGAAATCAGTTTCTGAAAATCTGTCTATGAAAACATGACGTATGAAGGCATTACGTCTCGCCGTCCCCCATACTCCTAAACTAGTAGTTTTGGGGCATTATGTCTCGCTGTCCCCCAAGTTACTAAACTAGAGCCAGGTGTGTTGATTCATGCTATCATCGTGACCCTGAATCTAGGGTCTAGTGGGGTTACGTCTCGCCGTCCCCCTAGCCCTGAATCTGGGATCTAGAGGTGTTATTTATCGCCGTCCCCTAGTCCTGCTATACATGTGCACATGTTGTATCCGTCAATTCCATAAGTTACATCTGAGGTGGGCTTTTCCACCATGCCTCCAAAAATCAATAAAATCATGTCTTTGAGTCAAAACTTCTCAAAATATTCTTATTCATAAAATAACTGGAAATAAACTTGGCTAACGTCCTGTGTGTGGAAAAATAAGTCTCAATTCAAGAACATATAAGTAAATACAACTTTGAAAAGAAAACGTCCACTGACTGATTTGGAACTTGCTAGTGACGCCTTGCGATGGTGGCGGAATGCATCTCCTGGTGATAATATAGAATTAGCAAAATTTGTAAGTACTGAGGTTGTGAATTATATCCTTGCTTAAAAATTTATTCACTATTCATGATAACTCATCCTTACTATGTTACTAATATTTTAGGGTGGTCTAATAATTTTTTACTATGCTCGTTCGAGGATCTCACAAGCTACTTCACAAAACTCTATAGTATGCCCTCTTTCCAGAAAATTTCAGTGTACTAACATTGACTTTGAAAATTTGGTTCGCATAATCGAGGTTGAATTTGGGGCTGAAATTTTAATAGAATACTCATTTATGTGTCTATTTTATGTCGGTTTTTACAGAGTGTGACTTCGATTCCTATATAAATTTTTTTATGCTATGTTCTGTTAACACAGAACCACTGGACTACAATACGACCAAGTTTAAAAATTTGGTGCAACCCCGTCTTAGGTCTAAAAATTCTGATTTTTGGATATGTTATTAGCAATCATGTGTAATTCATTCAAACTTTTACGGTTCATCAATTCGAGATCTAAAACTCCAATTACAAGCATAAACACACAACATGTCTAGAATGCCTGTAAACTGAGTTCACTGCCTAACTCGTGAATTATGCCTCCCTTCTAATTTTATTCAATTAGCCATATTCTCCTGACTTCCTAACATATGTTACTTCGGTTAAATTTGTATGAATAATTATTTTGACTCATTGGGACATTTCGTCAAACACTTGGTGTGCGAAATTCCAAAACTTCATCATTTTTCAGGTTTTACTTTCTTAACCATTCCCAACACATCCTATAAATTTTTTATCCATCTTATTCACTCTAATCATTCAAATTAACCCCAAATAACTAAAACATAGCCCCTTCTAAATTAGGGAAACTTGGACAATTTGATTAACAAGACTAATACATGCTTATATCAACATGAAAATGCACGATTACATATGATTACTAGGGTTCATGAATAACAATTTGAGGCTTTTAGTATTCAAGCTCAAAACTGAAATTAGAAGAGAGAAGGAGGATTAGAACTTACTTTGTGTGCTTTGGAGCTTGGAAATCATCACCTTTCGATCTAAATTCCCATGAGAATGAAGAAAAAATTGGAAAGCTTTATTGAACCCATGCCCACGTTATTGGCTTGAGAAAGATGAGTTAATAATGCCTTATTTATAGGCAATTTTTTTTGGCATGATTGGCTAGGATAGTGCCACATCACCCAATTCTAGATCACCTTCGAAATTTACTGTAGCATCCACGATATTCACGATTATTGACTTACTTCTGTTTCATATTTGGAAAAATATTCTATGTGGAAATTGTAGCTTTCAGTCTTAACTTTCCGAAGTATAAAGTTCATAAAAATTGGAGACTGAATGAAAAGGTATGGCCCAAATACTAAAAGCTATCTGAAATAGAACATAGAGTAAATTTCGTATCGAAACTGCAAAGGATTTATCAAAGGTCCGAAATGTAATTCCACAAAAACATACACACTCGAGCAAGATTTATATCATGTATTACGCCATCTTTAACATAGTAGTCATCGATATTACCAGGGTGTTATATTTTCTCCCCTCTTAAATAGGATTCGTCCTCAAATATCTTTTAGGATTTAAATTCTTGATATTGAATATCTTACCACAAGTAGTTGGATTCACACGCTATTCTCTTAGACCACCAAATTTCAACTGACTGTATTCTCATAACCAACTCTATTTCATCATCTATTTCGTATTACTTCATGACGGTCTTCCATACGCTGTTAGTACATCGAAGGATAATGTGGTTGTCATGTTGGACCTTATATGCCATGACTTGGAAGTCATAACTAAGAATGTACTCTAATTTATCTACGTGAATACTTACTCTACTGTAAATCATTCTGTATTATCTGGGTTAAATTTATCTTAATAACTAATATCTCTACTCGACTGATTGTTTACCATTTGGTTAGTAAGCATATGTTACTCTTCTTTTTATCTTAATATCAGCTTCTTTATAATACCTCTTGTTTGCACATACTGCTCCAGAATTCGTGGGCTATGGTGAATACCCCTTGAATTCTTGACTGAAAGGTAATTTCTCGTCCTCATTTCATGAAATTTCTGCTGAGTACTCTATATTACCATCATGCTTCAACTATTGACATATATCAAAGAAACCTCATTTTTAAACCTCTAGTTATACACAACATTCCCTGGATCAATTATCTGTGTGAGCTGCCAATTCTAAATTTTATATTGTATTCGTGGCCTGACGTTCCATACTCCTTAATTCTTTCTTGTGTAAAACCTCTTACATCTATCAATGAGAAAAATATATCTTCGGGTACTCTTAGCTGATACTTTCGAGTCTTTAGGAATACTAGTATTCTCTATAGTTAGGCTTTTTGATGCTTTGTCGTAACTCTGGGATAAATATATACAAAAGTAACCCATGTTGCTATTAAAAATGATCGTACTTGATACTTTCTTAGCTCCACGTGCTTGATCTGATTCTAGCATTCTTCCTCTTAATTTATCTATTTAACTATCTCTTTCTATTTGCTAAGTTTCAACTACTATCAGTTTCGACCTTCATATTCTCATATCTCTATCTATCTCTGGGGCTTAAAACCTCATAGTTTATGATCAAGCTCTTTATATGCTCTAAGTTTACAATCACGGTTTTCCGATATCTCTTAAATCTAAGATATTAATTCTTGACATATCTCTGACGGTCTTCTTTGGTTGGCTAACACTTATGGGATAAATCATTGTCATATCCATTATACGTATACTAGTGCAGAATAGGTAATGAAAGCTTGAAAGTAAATTATATGTCCTTATTATTGTCGTCGACGATGACGATCTGATTTTGGTTAACATCAATACTCAGTTTCCTTGGTTTTTTTATATCACTCTCTCAATAATTTATTTTAGGTCATATTCTACCTT
This sequence comes from Zanthoxylum bungeanum, assembly GCA_019454045.1. Lineage (NCBI taxonomy): Eukaryota > Viridiplantae > Streptophyta > Magnoliopsida > Sapindales > Rutaceae > Zanthoxylum > Zanthoxylum bungeanum. The sequence continues at coordinate 91,209 of SKCR01035214.1, forward strand.
GTTCCTAACTAGGCTCATTGTGTGGGAAACCTATGGGTTATACTTGTTACCTTCCTTTCATTTCTCATTTAATATAATTCAAGTCTTATTCCAATACTGAGAAACCTTGTTGTTAGGCACTTCTGTCATTGCCTATCTAGTATTCTTTCCTATCGCTGTCTTAACTCGACAATTCCACTAAAGTCATTTTCGTCTTCTTTTCTATTATATTCTATACCTAGAACTCATGTGACCTATATCCATGTCTTCTTATCTTTCAAAGGTCATTTTCCATACCTCATAGGACACTGTAATATGCCACATATTCACTTGTTTCTGGGAATATCATCGGACGAACATCGTGGTCCATCATTACTGCTGTTTTCTAACGAAGGTTGGGAGAAGTCTTTTTCGATTGTGGTGGTATCACTAGTTATGCATGCCTCAGTTTCACATGCTGCTCATTTATAATCCTAGGATTCTCTTATTTACATTTATGATATTGGGCTCCCACACTAAGGTACTATTGCAAGGAACTACCTGAATTATCTCCTTCAACTTTACTCCCGATTATTTTCTGTCTATTAATCACATTATCTTTTAATGGGAACCTTGTTCACGTTTATGCTATCTCAAAATCCTATCATACTCCCTTTGTTATTCATTATACTTTTCTCAGTTCCTTAAACTTCTTAAGTCATTACTCCTCCGGAAGCTCCACATTTTACGACAAGTTATGATGTCGTTATTGAACCTTCGGTTTGGGTGTTTCTCTCTTACTAATTTGCCTATAGTATAGTGGGAAGCCCTGTATAAGTCATATATCTTACTTCTAGAGGTCGTTATATGTGTTACTTACTGTGGTTTCTTACTCTCTCGAGTCTTTATTTCCTTGAGGGCTTCCAGTTCTACAATAGGGCAGGTTATCACTTCAAGATTTGGCTAAACTTACTGTGAATTCAAATTATTTAATCCCATACAAGGTATTACTGTATTATGATTCTTATCTAGGTTCTCTTAAATTTCTTGGTCCGCATATCTTGTTGTCCCATGATTTATCTATCCCGTTAGATATTCTTCTTTACTTATACAAATCCTTATTGGGCTCTAAGTTGAGGGGTGAATACATGGTTCCATAGAGATATGAAAATACATGTTACCGTTAATTGCCTAAGCTCAATGATGTTCTGGTTAGATGTCTATAAGCTTACTAGAAAGAAGCCACTGAAAAGGAAAATTGCCATTTGTTATTCCGGGATTTGCATCAATTTTACCGTATTCTGGGGTTCCAAAACCTTAATCAACTATCCTGAGGTCTCCATTTACATTACTATCTTTAAGCTACGTTATCAATATTACTATTCATACTGAACTTCCTTTTTACTTCCCGTACCCTTCTATATTATTTATTTCCATAATATATATATTGGCTCTAAACCATACTATAGAGACTACTAATTGTTTTCCTTTATGGAGTTTTGCTTTTACTGTAAGCTTCAACTTCATCACCTGACTTATAATTTGTATCGATCCTTTGTGCTAACTCTTGAGTGTCTCCAATTTAATGAGTCTGTTTCTTACGTCAGTATGGTTTCTACTACATTTGGTCTATTTTGTGTACTTCTACTAATACTGCAAGCCTCGTGTTGACTTGCTTAGATTCTTGAATCCTGCTGGGTTTTCTCCTTTCTGACTTCAGAAACTTCCTTAGACCTTTTCTAGATGATCTATCTCTCAGTGTTTTCTGTCTCTGTCTTAAGATATACCATTGTCGGGCTTCCTTACGATTATCTTTGTCTGTGCTAGTTAAGGATGGGTATGAATTTCACATATCAACGGGTATCGATGTTCTCATTCTAGTATTATTTTTCCTCGTAGAGTCTAGTACTCATGTTGGATAGGTATGAGATAGACTCTGTCAGGACAGTTTCTTTAACCAGTATCACTGAGAGGTAATAATCGGGGTAGATCAGAGCTTTATCTATATCAGATTCCTTGGTTAAGACAAATTATCTTCTTTTCCTTACGACCTTCATTTTATTTACTTACGAGCCTGGATTTGGGTGTCTAGAATCTATACGTCCTTTTTCGTATTTCAAGTCTATTAGGAGTTTCCACAACTAAATCAGACTTCTTGCTTCTTTTATATTTCTGACTATTCTTCGCTATTCAGGTAACTTGTTATCTACACGAGGTACCCAAAGGCTATCAGATCTAGTTGAAATAATTTTCTAAGGAGGGAATGGATCTTATCAGGGTCTACCTGACATTTTATTCTTGTTTAGGCTTACTATATTCTCCTTACTACTATGAATTCTGGCACTTTTTTTTTATTGTCTCATTCTGGATCTCTACCTCTTTTTGCCTCTGAATGCCTTAAATATCTATACATCATTCCTTACTTTTCTTATAGCTTTCTCTGTCCTTTTTTTACTCCCCTGAGTGAATATTCTTAGTACTTTACTATCTATTTCCATAACTTGTCTTGAATTTCTGATAATAAACCATGATGACTACAAAAGGGTTATATGTTAGGACAAAGATTATAATTAGTTTCATTAGGAAGAAAATTCAGATAACTTTGAGAATTCTTACTAACCTTCTATAGAACTTGAAGACGTACTGGAGGATCAAATACTGGAGAGGTAGTGCCTTGCATACGGGTATCCAGGGCATACTACGTATACAAGACCCCACCACTCTGCCCACCGTAGTCATTGACTCCCTAGACCATACTCTGATATCATCTTTGTAACATCCCCCTTTCGAGGATGCTACCAGTAGAGAATAAGATGTCATATCCCCCTGAGCCTCTGACTTTCTGACAATGATCAACATTACAACGCTATCTCAAATGTCAATTCATACATGGGACCATTGCCCAAATCAACGACATAAAGTGTACTCTAATGTTTATAACTGTTTACTCAATGTATTACACCATATAATCATGTCATGGACACTTTTTAACTGTTACACTTAAACTTTACTATACAAACGTTTGATACAAGACTTTACTTTGACTGTGACTGAACCGTATTTCTGATTTGACCTGGTGGACTCAAACACCCTAGTGACTACAATCAGTATCCGTCATCTCGAGCTCATCCTCCGAGTAACCTGTGAAACAGAAAAACTGAGAGTGGGGGGTTAGATCGTTTGGATGACCTAGTGAGTGGATAATTTAAAACGGAACTAAAATACTTGATTAAACATTCTTTGTTATGAAATCGAAAATATTTATGGAAAACTAATTCTTTCTGAAAACTTTTTCTTATAAGAAAATAAGTCTCTTTCTATGAAACGTTTCTGGAAATATTTCTTTGTGTAAAACTGAATTCTCTTGAAAACTTTGTCATAAAACTTATCATTTCTAAAAATCATATTTCTGAAAATCGTAGATCTGAAATCTGTTTCTGAAAATATTTCTCTGAAACATGACGTATGAGGACGTTAAGTCTCGTCGTCCCTCATGCGCCTAAACTAGTGGTCTTGGGGCGTTACGTCTTGTCATCCCCAAGCCACTGAACTAGAGCCAGGTGTACTGATTCATGCTATCATCCTGACCCTGGATTTATGGTCTATGGGGTTACGTCTCGCTGTCTTCCTAGCCCTGAATCTATGATCTAAGGGCATTACATATAGTCGTCCCTTAATCCTACTTTATATGTGCACAAATTGTAGCTATCAATTCCATAAGTTACAACTGAGGTGAGGTTTTCCCCCATTGACCGGTGCGTAATCATACACATATAACGCAAGCGCACATATCGTTCAAGTAGTATAAAAATATCGATCCCACGATGACTTAATTCCTACTGTTGTTATTAATTGTTGAGACTATTTATTTACAAGTATCTAATTAAATGGAGAATAGATTGATTACTTTTGGTTGGTTGAATTTGGATTTGCTAAACAAATAAATAAAGACACAAAAGAAAATACAAAGGAAAAATAAACAAAAGACACAAAAATATAGGGTGTGATTCCACACAATATTATTCTAATGATGAATTGATATAATATCCCCGATCTTGGGAGATGTTACCGGCAGGGGATAGCTGTGCTAACCCCATAAGCCTCTGACTTTCTGACTGTATCGTAAACGATTCTAATGCAATGTCATACATATAGACCATAACTCAATCAACATAAAACACTTTCATTACTCATAATGCGTACTCAGAAATGTTCATTTTACAATACTTTAAAAAATACTTATAATGACTATCACAACACTAATGCATATATGCAACTCTGACTGGACTATTATACTTTTGACTCTAAACTGGTGGACTCCATCCCTGGTGACTGCATCAGTATCCATCCTCTCGAGCTTGTCCTCCTGGAATCCCTACAAAACAATAAAGAATGGAGTAACCTAAAATTTTTTACGTCCAGGACAACAGCTCAACTGGCAACGTAAAACTCTGGTATCACTGAAACTGGTGGTGCCCTACGTCCAGGACAACAGCTCAACTTGGTTTCTGAAACATCATCTTTCTGAAACTGTCTTTAAAACACTGGTTTCTGAAAACTCTTTACTAAAATCTGATTTCTGAAATCTGAATACTGAAAATCTGAAAGCTTTATCTAGAGATCTGAAAACTAAAAACTGAAAGGAAATCAGTAAACTAAAATTGTTCTACGTACAGGACAACAACTCAACTGGCAACGTAGAACTCTGGTATCACTGAAACTGGTGGTGCCCTACGTCCAGGACAACAACTCAACTGGCAACGTAGAGCTCTACACCCAGGACAACAGCTGAACTGGCAGTGTAGCCACCAAACCAGGATTTCGGGGAACTGTCAACCCTAGTCCTGCTCGAGGATCTGAGAGCGTCCCCTCAGTCCTCCACATGTGCACATGTCTCTGAATCCGTCAATTCCACTATATCTCAAGTTACTGACTGGGGTGAGGTTTTACCTCATGTTCCGAAATACATAAAAACTCATGTTTTAAAACTTTTCTGTGTAAAGCACAGCTAAAACATATCATAAAACATAGATATCATGTAAATAACAGCAATAAAGAAATCTAACGCACTAAGGCATAAAAATAAGTTTGTTATCAAAATACGATATGAAAATCAAGTAAAAAAGGAAAGTGTCCACTCACTGATTGGGGCTTGACGGCATATTTTCACGGCGTCGACGGTGGTTGCGAGTTGACGAGTTCTGACGTTGATCTATAAGAATAAAGGGATTGTTAGAACAAAGAAATATTTAATGAACTTAGAAGAATAAATGAACCAGAATTTTCCAGGTTTTTGGGTCAGGTTTGGAATTTTTCTGGGAGCAATTGGTAAGGAATTTGGACTTGAAATTTTTATGGATGAATCCTCTATTAGTCTACTTTAAACCCGAATTTCACGGATCCTGATTTAGATTCCCGGAACTCCGTAAACAAACTGATTTCTACCAGCTGTTCAGCAGGGACAGAATCAGATCAGTCCCTGCTGATCACTCCAATTCGAAACTCCGCCAAAAATTCTTATTAAGTCTGATGGTTCTGAATTTTTTTATATGTCGGGCTCCTATGTGTCTATTTTATTTTGGCGATGACGGCTCATCATTTGGACACCCGAAACTCATTTTAAAAATCAAAAACCGAGCCTAGGTCATCAGGTCACAGGTGCAGACTTTACTGCCGATCAGTTGACTTTGGAGATTTTTCTACATTAGCGTCTTAAGTCCAAAAATTCTGATTTTTGGATATATTACTACCTTATATGTCTAGTTTATCCAGAAATTTACGCTTCATCAATCGGACATCAAAAACATAACTTATAAGCAATTCTTCACAGCTTATCCGGAAAATATCCTAAACCAATATCGCCATGTAACTTTCTTATTTCGTCTTCTTTTCTAATTCCGTAAATCCAATATCCCCCAACAGAATTGTAATAATTTCAAGCACCATTTATAACATGTGAGTTGCGTTTATTTTCTTCAATTAATTGAAGTGTGGCATTATATCGAACACTTGGTGTGCGGCATGCCTAAATCCCTTCATTCTTATATCCTTAAGTAACTCTACCCCCATTTTACATAATCTTAAACCTACCATTTCACTTATTTCTAATCATCCAACATCATCCAATTCCATTATTCTTTCATAATCATCAAACTTGAGATAACAAACTAAAATCATTCAAACACCCATTTCTTAACTAATTAACTACTAATTTACAACACATAACATGTCTCTACAAATACCATAGCATCAATTTACCAAAATTCCACAACTTGAAATTTGGGTCTAGATTCATTACCTTGTTTTTTGTTGGATCCTGAACTCCTCAAAGGTTTCCAATGGTTGCCAAACTTTCTTTATTTCCCCTTCTCTTCTCTTCTTTCTTCCTTTCCTTCTTCTTCTTTTTTTTTCTTCTCCTTCTTCTTTTCTTTCGTCCTTTCCTCACGGTTTCTACTCTTCTTTCTCCCTTCATTCACGTTTTTTATTCTTGAGAAATGGTGAATAGAAGGTCCTTTTTATAGTGGACCCAATTGTTATTTGGAAGGTTAGGGAAAAGAGTGGAAAAGTCTAGAAAATTGTAGAATTCTCCATTTAGCCCCGAAATTACTATTCATCCAGAATTTAACTTGTGTTTTTGACCCGGTTCTGGTCCGAATTTGGAAAAATATTTAGCGCAAAAGTTGTAGGTCTCGGTCTAATCTTTTCGACGATATAAAATTCATAAAAATCGGAGATCGTATGAAATAGTTATGCCCAAAATACTACGGGCGGTTTAAAATAAATACGGTACAGTCCCGCCCCGGGACTTCGAGAAGTCTACCGATCGTGTCAAAATTCATTTTATGGATATACTTGGGTCCCATCATAATTTATTTTACATGACTTCGCTTCGTACGTGATGGTATTACTGTAGGCAGCTGTAAGAACTACCGGCCGTTACAATTGATTCTCTTATATATGTGAAATAAATCAGTTTGTTAATCTGGAACACGAAATTATGTAAAAGTCTCTTCCGATGGTCGGACACAAATACCTAGTATAACCCAATTAATCATATTCATATATTAACTAAGTTACCTAAATTCATTAAGTTTAAGTTCCAATTATGGCTGCCCACACTCGACAGGTATATTCATATCCTGTAAGGAAATCTATTAAAGAGTTATCTATCCTCAATGAAGATCGTGAGCTATTGAATATAAGGCTGAAACCTAAAATTCATTTTCCTAGTTCATTTTAAGTTTACCACATCAATCTTATTGGTGATCGGGCAACAAGAAGCATTAGGCTTAAGATTCAATAAACAAACTAAAGAATTACCCAATATATAATTAAATCAATTCATAAATATGTGAATATGTAATTCTAATTTAGAAATCTCTCTTATTATAATATAGAAATTATCAGTGATATTACCAACCGACCATGCGGGCGGTATCCTCATTAAGTTAGATTTTCAATTAAGTCCAACTAACCATAAAGACGGTGTTATTATTTATCCATAAACCAGCCATATAGGCGGTAATCATATGTCACCTAAAGACCGGCCATATATGCGGTGTCACATTATATCAAATAAATAAAACCAGCCATTAAGGCGGTAATACTTTAATATAAATTATAATTTCCATATTATAATTAAGGGAGATTAATCTAAATTAAAATAATAAAAACTTCACCATTCCCCTAGCAGAAATCTAACTATAAAACATAAAAGAAAAGAAAAGAAACTATTACTATTACTGAAAATAAAAATACACAATTTAAATTAAAAAAATAAACAAACAAGATGCAATCCTTAAATTCCTTATAAAAACCTAAGGAAATCATGAGAATTACAAATGAAATGGCTTGGTATTTATAGGAAAATCTAAAGGCTTCCACCAATTTCTCCACCAATTACTCCATCAAACACTCCATCAAACACTTCACCAAACAAGCACCAAACATGGCACAAAACACTCCACCAAATATGCATGCATGTTTGGTGGAAATTTAACAAATTGTTATATTTTTTATAATGACTTTAGTAATTAAAGATAACATAAATTCGAATTATTCATCAATTTCGGTTATGAAATATTCAGAATTTGAAATTATTTTGTTCTTCAAAGTTGTAGATCTTTGAGTCTTCTTTAATCTGGAACTTGAATAAGCTCAATCGGATATCGGATGAAAAAGTTATGGCAAAAATACAAAACTTGCGCAAAATTGGAATTTTGGACTGCACTTCGTGACGCGCATAGTAAATTTCCGTTTTCGCCATTTTTTGCTCGGGATTTCATCATTTTTGCCCCGAGTTTATTCCATTAAGTCCCGATACTTTATTTATCTGTAAAACACATCAAAACGTTCAACAAACCCGAGAAACTAAACAAAATATTAGGTAAAAGGGGCGGTAAATAGTGATATATTTTCCGCTCATCACTCATGCCTACAAAAATGAATAAAATCATGTATTTGAGTCAAAACTTCTCAAAATATTCTTATTCATAAAACAACTGGAAATAAACTTGGTTATCGCCCTATGTGCGGAAAAATAAGTCTCAATTTAAGAAAATATAAGTAAATACAATTTTGAAAAGAAAACATCCACTCACTAATTTGGAACTTGCTAGTGACGCCTTGCGATGGTGGCGGAATGCATCTCCTGGTGATAATCTAAAATTAGCAAATTTCGTTAGTATCAAGGTTGCGAATTATATCATTGCTTAACAAAATTTATTCCCTATTCATGATAACTCATCCTCGCTATGTTACTAACATTTTAGGGTGGTCTAATAATTTTTTACTATGCTCATTCGAGGATCTCACAAGCAACTTCGCAAAACTCCATATTCTGTCCTCTTTCTAGAAAATTTCAATGTACTAAAATTGACTTTGAAAATTTGGTTCGCTTAATCTGAGTTGAATTTGGGGCTTAAATTATAATAAAATACTCGCTTATGTGTCTATTTTATGTCGGATTTTACAGATTGTGATTTCGATTCCTATAACACAAGTTATAAATTTTTCTTTAAGTTCTTTTCTGTTAACACAGAACCACGAGACTACTACATTGCGCCCAAGTTTAAAAATTCGATGCGACTCCGTCTTAAGTCTAAAAATTCTGATTTTTGGATATGTTATTAGAAATCATGTTTAATTCATTTAGAATTTTATAGTTCATCAATTCGAGATCTAAAACTCTAGTTATAAGCATAAACATACAGTCTGTTTAGAATGCCCTGCAAACTGAGTTCACTGCCTATCTCAAATTATGCCTCCCTTCTGATTTTATTAAATTAGCCATAATCTCCTGAATTCCTAACATATGTTACTTTGTGTTAAATTTGTCCGAATAATTATTTTGACTCATTGGGGCATTTCGTCAAACACTTGGTGTGTGAAACTCTAAAACTTCATCTTTTTTAAGATTTTACTTTCTTAACCATTCCCAACACATCCTATAAACTTTTTATATCCATCTTATTCACTCTCTAATCATTCAAATCAGCCCCAAATAACTAAAACTCAACCCCTTCTAAATTGGGGAAACTTGGATAATTTGATAAACAATCCTAATATATACATGTTTATATCTATATGAAAGTGCATGATTACAGATGTTATCAACTTGTCTCAAGCTCTAATGTATAAATTTGGAACTAAGCTTCATGAATAATGATTTGGGGCTTTTATTATTCACGTTCAAAACTGAAATTAGAAGGGGGAGGAGATGAGAACTTACTTTGTGTGATTTGGAGCTTGGAAATCATCACCCTTTCATCCAAATTCCCATGAAAAATGAAGAAAAAATTGTAAAGCTTTCTTAAACCTATGCCCATATTTTTGGCTTGATAAAGATGAGTGAATAATACCTCATTTATAGGCAAAGAGCTTATTTTTTTTTTGTTTGGCATGATTGGCTAGGATAGTGCCACATCACCAAATTCTAGATTACCCTCGAAATTTACTATAGCATCTATAGTAATCGTGATTTTTGACTTATTTCAATTTCGAATTTGGAAATATTTTCAACACAGATGTTATAGGTCTTGGTATTACCGTTCGGATGATATAAAGTTCATAAAATTTTGAGACTGTATGAAAGCGTTATGGCCCAAATACTAAGGGTTGTCCGAAATAGAACATAGAGTAAATTTCGTATCGGAACTACAAAGGACTTATCGATGGTCCGAAATATAATTCCACAAATACATACACATTCTAGAATGATTTATATCATGTATTACCCCATCTTTAACATAATAATCATCGATATTATCGGGGAGTTACACTAATGATAGTAGAAAACAACTAAGTGATGCAAGATTGGTTGATTTTGAAGCAACATGGCACATGGCCTTTAGGAGAGAATGGTTCTGCCATTATGAACCTGTCTATGGAGGATCAATTTTTCTATACAATGATTATGCCTTGAAAACTGATGGGATTAAAACCATTAAAATAAAGACGTACGATGGTACTATCCGCACTGTACAAGATGTTCGACATGTTGTGTGAATGAAGAAAAATATTCTATCAGTTGGATAGTTAGATGACCTCGTATCTAAGATCGTTGTTGAAAATGGGGTATTAAAGATGGTGAATGGAGCACTTATAGTCTTGAAAGCTGTAAAGATCTCAACAACCTTGTATATGCTCTTGGGAGACTCAATTCAGGAAGCAACTGCATCGGTGGCTTCACTGGATTCTAGAGAGGAAGCTTATATATTATGGCATCAGAAACTATGCCACATGTCAGAACAGAAAATGAATATTCTCGTCAATCAAAAGCTACTCATAGGATTGAAAGTGGTTAGTCTATACCGTTTTATGTGCATTGTGTTACAAGTAAGCAAAACATATTAAAATTCATCAAGTCAAGTGCTCGGAGTAAAACCATTTTAGAAATGATTCACTCTGATATTTGGGAAGCACTGGTTCAATCTCTGGGGAAAGTAAAATATTTTGTATAATTTATGGACGGCTTTTCTAGAAGATGTTAGGGGTACCCAATCAAAAACAAGTTATATGTGATATTAGTTTTCAAAAACTTCAAAGCACAAATTGAAGTAGAAACTGGAAGGAGAATCAAGTGTTTAAGGACAGATAATAAAGGAAAATATTGCACTAAGGATTTTGATGCATATTGTCAACAAGAAGTCATCAAAAGACAAACTACTACACCATACGCTCCTCAACAAAATGGTGTGACGGAAAGGATGAATAGAACGTTGGTAGAAAGAGTAAGAGCTATGGTCAGAATAGCTAGTCTACTAAAGTGATTTTGGGCAGAAGCGGTTCATACAACAAGCTATGTTGTAAATAAATCTCCATCAACAACAAATGATTTGAAGACACTGATGGAGATATGGAGCGGAAATCCAGCTAGTTACTCATTTCCTCATATTTTTGGTTGTCTCGTATATGTGATGTACAACGCTAAAGAAAGAACAAAGCTAGATCTAAAATCTAGGAAATATATTTTCTTGGTTATGCTGATTGAGTAAATGAGTATCGCTTGTAGGATCCCATTATCCACAAGATCTTCATCAGTATAGATGTGATATTTGCATAAAATCAACTACACAAAGAAGGAAATGATATCACTTCAAAAGAAAATACATAGAATATACTAGTATTGGTGGAAAATAATCTAGAACAAGAAAATTTAGATTCTCTGAAGCAGCACCAGAGCACGAGGTACCAGAACCAATCGAGTATGAAGCTTCTGAAGTTCGTCGATCAACTCGAGAGAGAAGACCTCCAGGTTGGCACTCAAAGTATGTTACAAAGAGTAACATTGCATACTTTCTTCTAACAGAGGATGAAGGCCATCAACTTTCCATGAAGATACAAATAGTGTAAATGCATCTTTGTGGATGACAGCAATGCAAGAAGAAATAGAAGCTTTACACAAAAATAATACATGAGATCTACTACCATTACCACGTGGAAGAAAAATCTTTAGTAATAAATGGGTCTACAAGATCAAGCGAAATAGCAATGATCAGGTGAAACGGTATCGTGCATGATTGGTGGTAAAATGATTTGTTCAGAAAGAAGAGATTGATTTCAATGAGATATTTTCTCTAGTGGTTCGAATTACAACAGTTAAGGTAGTCTTGGATATGTGTGCTACTTTTGACCTACATCTAGAGCAGTTGGATATAAAAACTGCATTTCTTCATGGAGAACTTGAAGAAGAAATTTATATGCTCCAACCTGAAGGTTTTGTTGAAATAGACAGGGAGAACTTAGTTTGCAGGTTGAATAAATCTCTATATGGTCTTAAATAGGAGCTGAGATGTTAGTATAAGAGATTTGATTCCTTCATTATTTCCCTTCGATACAATAGTCTCAATTCATACCATTGTACATATTACAATAGGTTTGGAAATAAAGACTTTATTATTTTACTGTTGTATGTGGACGACATATTGGTAGCAGGCCCTAACAAAGATCGCATCCAAGAATTAAAGGCACAGTTAGCTAGAGAGTTTGACATGAAGGATCTGGGACCACCAAATAAGATTGTACGGATGCAAATACAATGAGACAGAAATAATAGGAATATTTGACTTTCTCAGAAAAATTACTTGAATAAAATCTTACGGCGGTTTGATATGGAAGATTGTAAGTCAATTTATACCTCACTTCCTGTTAATTTCAAGTTATCCTCATTTATGTGTCCTAGCAATGAAGCTGAGAAGAATGAGATGTCTCAAGTACAGTATGCATGAGCAGTGAGAGGCTTAATGTATGCTATGATTTGTACAAAACCAGACTTTCGGTGCTTAAAGTCAAAGCACCGAAAGGTGCATTGAATTGAATACAATAATTGAATAATTAAAATATATTAATTATGTGCGTGGGTCCTACATGCATAAAAAGAAAATGAAAAAAAATTAAAATTCATTATTTACATAGTGAATCTCATGCCTATAAATAGATGTTTCATTTCATTATTTTCTTCATTCAATTCTCAACCAAATTCTTTGTATTCTAAGAGAGAAAAACCTTGTTTCTTCTTAAGAGTTTGTGAGAGAGTTGTAGTTCTCTTACTCTAAGAGAGTGTGAGATTATTCACTCTTTGTGTTTATGGTGAAATTCTTCTATTTTTACCTATGAATATTTTCCTCATATTGAAAGTTTTACCACATTAAATCAGTGTCTCATTACTTTATTTTATTTTAATATTTATGGTAGGATAAGCCTCCTAATATTATTATATTGTATATGGTAAGTAATGCCTCCTAAATTAATCATTGTTCTCAATTTTACTATATATGCGTGTCAATTTCAACCCAAGATCCCCTAACAATTATATTGCCTTCCAATATTTTACTTAATTCTTTTCTGGAAATTCAAAAAGACTGAAGCTTTCTGACACTAATTAATAAAGTAATAAAGCTTTCAAAAACTAATTACTATCAAGAAACGACCCACTACTTGATCTTAACATGTGACCAACAAAGGTTATTTTTCTATATAGAGATAAACAACAACGCACATTTTTGCAAGCATTAATAGTAGTAAATAATTAATGGCTCACTCAACTTTCTTCTTCACTCGTCTCTTAGCCCTAGCGGCATTGCATTACCCCCACGGCCATGCAGTCGATTACTTAGTCATTAAAAGATGCCACAACAAATTTCGGAACCAATTAGGAGCCGAATACACAAAGCAAAGAATGGCCGCTGCCTCCGAATTCACATTGATACCCGCCTAATAATTGTCGCATCCTGCTTCAGAACATTAGAGCCTCCTTTCAAAGTTTCGCCTGGTGGTCAGACCCCCGCCAGTATTGTTCACTCTATCCAACAATATGCAATTAGCATCCCAAACTTTTAGTTCTGTTAGCTTGTGTTTTTCGCTTTTCTTTTAGCTTAATTTTAGTTGGCTTTATTTTTTTATCATGTGGTTAGGCTTCAGTCTCCCCTTCTTTTATTTTGCAATGAATTCCTTTGGTTTGTAATAATAGGTTGAAAAAGGTTAATTAAGTAATATACTCTCAAACACTCTTCATTGTGTCAACTAAATGATGTCTTAAACGATGCTAGCAGGTGACGTTTTCGCTAAAAATGATTTTGATATTTATGTGTTTGCACACGTGTTACTGAATGATGCGGTAAACGAATTGTTTTGATTGTTAGTTCGCTCAAAGTGTTTCTTGTACATCTTATCGGTAGGGGTTTGCCCAAAAAATAAATAAATCAATCAAAAACAAAACAAAAAAATATCGAATCAAAAAACCGAATCGAATCGATAATTTTTTTTTTTAAAAATAACTATTTAATATTTGAACTAAAAAAACAAATCAAATCGAATTAATTAATTAATTCGAGCTAAACCGAATTAATTGAATTATATTTTTAAGGATGAGATGTTTTTTAGGATTTGGAAAAAAGAAAAAAATTTATTCAACAAAATTTTAAGCAACACAACAAAAAAAGTTGAATACTTAGAATAGAAACTTCAAACTCTTTATTTCATTATGATGATCCAAATAACAATACAAATACATCACTTTATTTTATTAATACGTTAATAACACAACTTCATAAGAAATTCTAAAAATCCATGCGTACGTGCATTATGCTTAATTCGCAAACTTGGCTTTGTACTCTCTCCACAATTGATCAACATTCTTGCCAAGCAAATCAACAAAGTAACCATCATTATAACCATCTTTCATCTTCTTGTTCAGCTCTGCAACAAACCCATTTCTCAAGCTGTTACAATAATCGAAAAACCTAGCCGTTACATCGTACCCTTGATTCCACCTTTCGCCGCCTCCTGGCTTCACCCAATGATCGGGAATATAATTCGCCTTCAACCTCACGTAATCGGCAACCCCTTCGATCACTTCTCCGGGAGCTTTGCCGATCCCATTTTGCCAAATATGTGTCATCTCATGGAACAATACGCCGTTAAAATCCCACTTGATATCGCCCTTTATGCCCTGGATGTAATCGTCGTGTACGTGGATTTCGTTATTGACGACGTATGCTATGTACTTTGATTCTTGATCGATAAAGAGGATCACTTGTTGGTGGTTGATGCGTTGTGCAGGAGTGTTTTGTTGGAAAATGTTCCAGATGAATTCGGAGGCGGTGGCCATTCTTTGCTTTGTGTATTCGGCTCCTAGCTCGTTCCGGAATCGGATGCCACCGGGGGTTGTTGTGGCTCTGTTGGTCACTGTGTAATCGACTGCATGGGTTCTATGCAATGCCGCTAGGGCTAAAAGACAAGTGAAGAATAAAGTTAAGTGAGCCATTTGTGCTTGAAAAAATGTGTGTTGTTGCCCATCCTTATATAGAAAAATAATTCACATGGGGAGTGATTATGATTGAGTGATAAAGTTTTTTAATGATTTATTTAATATGAATTTCACGTGAGATTTATTTATCTCCTAATTATTGATTTAATAATTAAGCCTTCTCAACTCAATTGATTTTAATCATGCGCTAGAAGTCTTTTTTTTTCTTATATTAGTAAGTGAGCGCTTGGTTGTTACTTTTGATTTTTCGAAAAGCATTAAATATAATATTAGAAGATATGGTTGAATGGACTTTTATAGGTTTAGGTTACGTGATTGTGTAGTCTTCAAATAAGAAAAGTAATACAGAAACAAAACCATTATTTGAAACTTTGGTTTTATATACCCAAAAAAAAAGCTTATGAAGTGAGCAAAACTCATAATAACTAGTAAGTAAGCAATTCTATAGCTCATAGTAATGATCTTATCTGATTGTTACTCATTATCACAATAAATTCATAATAAGTTTATTATTGAATTCTTTTGGAAGGTTAATAAAATGGGAGTTAATATAGTTTTTATTATTCGTAATTTAGTGGTGTAAGGCTCATAATTTCATCTTGAGGTTCTAGATTCGAATGTAGGGAGTGCATTTTTTGTAAAAGTCTGGGACAGCCGGCAGTTTTACCTAATCCACTTAAATCCGGAAAGGATGGTTTGACGGCGAAATTTTCAACGAATCAAAAAAAAAATTATTTTTATTGTTGTAAATTTTTAAACCAACTCATTATACTCACTCTGATCATTGACGTGTGTTTCCAAACTCTACTCGCTACTCAGTATACCCTTGATATTATTATACATTGTTTGGTACTGCCGATATTTCCGGTTGTAACATGATAATTAAAATAAAAATAAATTGAAAACTCCAACCCTTTATAAAATTCAATCCATTAAAGCAATAAATCTGGCGTTGATTTTGACTTGGAGTCAAGGCTGGCTTTTCCACTACACATAATTTTAGCGAACCGCACTTTGTGGCCTCTTGAAGATGAATTTTTATTCGGTGGCGTCGAAAAAAGCAAAGCTATTTCAAATTGGTACCTATAATTTTACGAGTAATTTTTTTGGTGCAACGATGGTATGAGTGATGTGATATCATTAATAAATTAGTAAATGATATGTGTGATTTAATATCCATGTTTTTAGTTATTTTTTAATATTTTAACACATGATAATAAATTATTAAATTATTGTACGGATGACATGATACCTCCGTTGTATTGTAAATTTTCTCCAATTTGACGCTATGTTGATTAAATTCAAAAACACAAGTTACGTGTAGAAAAGAATTAAGTAATCATTTTTAATTTCTACCATTTTGTTTGCTAGAAAAATTGATTTCATACGAGCTGGGTGACGGGGTCCAAAAGATCCATAGGTAAAAGGCTATGAAAATTCGATTAGATTTTATTGACAATATTACTCCCTCCGTCCCCAAAAAGTAGGTCTGTTTCTATTTTCACACAAATTAATAATTTAGTTAATATAATTATTATAATAAATTTTACTTATTTTTTTCTAACATATCCCTAATTTTATTTATTATTCTAAGTATAATTAATTAATGATAGTTTATATTTGTTGATGATAAGAAACATTAAGGGTATATTGAACAACTAAGAAATCAACAAAAAAACAGACTATAATTTGGGGAAATAAAAATAGAAAATAAATGTATCTTTATGTGACAGGGGAGAGATACTTTACATAGAGATAAGGTTAGTTAAATTTATATTGTCGCTTTTTTTCTTAATGAATACAAACTAAAGTTTTTTTATGACAACAAATTGTTGAACTCAATTCCATGAATAAAACATAAAGATAAAAATTTTAAAAAATCTGAAAAAATATTGAAGAAATGAAAAATTTAAACCAAGTTGAGATGTCACTATCCTTAAAAACTTATTAGTCTCGCCTCGGTGCTTTACGGATTTCTTATGTCTAACGTTTTCTCATGATAACTTGGTTACTTCTTGTAAAATGAGCACTTCTTTCTTCAAGGATTTGAACTTGAAAATGGTGGAAACTCTCTATTTTTATTTTGACCTTAGACTCTCTAATAATGAAAAAACTTGGAATGAATTTTTAGGATAATTAAAAAAAGAACTCCTATTTATAGACATGGAGAGTTGCATTTTAAAAGGTACCATTATGTCAATGAATGTAATTCTTTAAGGGTCCTAACCCTCCATAGTCTTTTTGATCCTAAGGGTTATGTTCTTTCCCATTAAGGGACATATCTTTTCCTTTAAACCCAAGGGTTTAGTCTTTTCACATTAAGGATTATATCATTTCATTCTCTACATATATTTAGAAAATTTTCCTACATTCCCAAACAATTTTCTAAATTTCAATGCAGACATGTAAGAGAGTTTCCTTGAAATAAAACTGCATCCGAATAGGTAACTTTCACCTTGAACCTTTCCTAGTGAATAACTATCAGATTTACTTAGCAAACCAGTGACCCATAATCTTAATTAAACAGTTATGCTGTTAGTGTAAACCAAGGTAATAGCCATCACACAGCTTCACTCGACCATTTCTCATTCTATGGTTGTGTTCAATTTAGCTGTGAACATTGGTCTTGGCTTCCACAAGTACTTTAGAGAATCCATCCTTTAAAATTACCATAGAAACGGTCTCACTTCTTAGTTGAAATATGTGATCTACTGTAAAAAGTAATATGTCTTTACCTCTATTAGGACTCTGCTCCTAATATAGTGATCATTAAAAGTCTTCGCTTAACCTAACCATGACAGACAAGACTCTGCATCATTATAGGAATGGAAAAGAGTACAAAACTCTACAGTGTTTGTTTTGAATTGCAAAAATTTTCTGTTGTCCCTTTTAAATCATATCTTGGGATCTATAGTCAGGTAGGTTGGGTTTCCACATTGGTAATTTTTAATTTATAGGCTTCAAACCCATTTTTCTCGATGACTTCTCTCTAGGTAAAACTTTAGTAAGTGGATCCGCTAGGTTTTCCTTTGAATTGACATAATCTATTGAAATTATGCTGCTTGAGAGTAGTTGCCTTATGGTATTGTGTCTTCAACGTATGTGTCGAGACTTACCATTCTACATTATATTTTGTTCTCTCTCAATAGCCGATTAACTATCACAATTTATGCTTATAGCTGACACTGGTTATGTTCATGACAGTTACCCAACCAAGTGTGAAAATAAATCCACTCGTGGATTTGAAATCCATTGTATCAGATATCCAATTAGCATTATTGTATCCCTCTATAACAGTAGGATATCTCTTATAATGCAGACCATATTTCAAAATTTCTCTCGGATACCTCAAAACTCTTACTATGGCTTTCCAGTGGTTATGTTCTGGATTACTCGTATATCTACTAAGCCAGCTTATGACTTGAGCGATATCTGGTCGTGTGTAAATTATGAGATACATTAGACTTCCGATGATTCTCGAATGTTCTAATTGCGATACGCTTGAACCAATATTCTTTGACAAATGAAAATTTAGATCCAGTGGATTTCTAGCTACGTTTAGATCTCATTTGTTATATTTTTCAAGTATTTTCTCAACATAATGAGTGTGAGTTAATATGTATCCCTATGATATTTTGGACATCTTAATTCCTATGATCACATCGACTGCTCTTAAATCTTTCATGTCAAATTTATTGGTCAATACTTTCTTGGAAGACTGAATCATCTCATGTTTGCTACCAAATATTAGCATATCGTCTACATAGAGATATACAGTAAATATCTTTTTTAAGTTGATTTGATGTAGACACATTTATCACACTCATTGATTTTGAATCCATTTGACAATATTTCTTTGACAAATTTCTCATGCCATTGTTTAGGTGCTTGTTTTAATCCGTATAAGGATTTTACAAGTTTGCACACCTTGTGTTCTTGTCCATGAATATTAAAACCTTATGATTGTTCCATGTAAATCTCTTCATCCAATACACCATTTAAGAATGTCGTTTTTACTTCCATTAGATGTATTTCAGGACCAAATATAGCTGCTATGGCTATAAGAATTCTTATTGAAGTGATATGGGTCACTGGTGAATATGTATCACAATAATCAAGACCTTCTTTTTGTCTATACCATTTTATGACAAATCTTACCTTGTACTTATCTATTGATCCATCCGACTTCATCTTTCGTTTGAGAATCCATTTGTAGCCCAGTAGCTTACAACTTGGAGGAAGATCAACCAACTCTCATGTATGGTTTTGAAGGATATAATCAATTTCGCTATTAATAGCCTATTTCCACAAAGGTGCCTCCGAATAAGATATTGCTTCTTTATAACTTTCAAGCTCATTTTCTAACAGGTATGTCAAAAACTCAATTCCAAATGACTTAAACATTCTTGCTCTTTTGCTACGTTTAGGTTCATTTTCCTCAACATTTTCATGTTGATCTGATTCTTGGTTAACTTGATCACTACTTGTAGCAATATTAATGGTTCTTTTGAAAGACTTCGTTCTTTGTTTTTCTTTACAAAAAAATGTCTCTTCAAAGATGTAACACCCCGGTAATTCCGATGACTACTACATTATAGGAGGCATAATACATGATATAAATCATGTTCAACCGCGTATGTGCTCGTGAAATTTCTTGGCGAGCATTTGGCAAGTCCTTTACAGTTCCGATATGGAATTAAATTTCTGTACCACTCTGAACAGCCCTTAGTATTTGGAAAATACCTTTTTCATACGATCTTTAATTTTAATGAATTATATATCTTCGAAAATCTAAGATTGAGATCTACAACTGCCGTGTTGGATAGTTTTCCAAATTCATATCAGAAGCATGTCGAAAATCGTGATTTTCATGGATGCTACAGTAAATTCGAGAATGGACTAGAATGGGTGATGTGGCACAAATCTAGCCATTCATGTCAAACAAAATCAGCCATCTTTTTCCTATAAATAGGACATTATTTGCTCATCCCTTAGAAGGCTAAAAAAGTGAGCCATGATGCAAGGAAGCTCTTCAAATCTTCTTCTCTTTCATGAGATTTTGAAGGAATGGTGATGAATTTCCAAGCTTTTCTTGGTCAAGTGAGCATCTTTTCTTCTTTCTTCTTCTCATCTAAGAAAATAAGCATTTATTCTTCACTTGCATTCTCACACTTAGGAACCCTACGAGTTTGGGGATTTGTTGTTTGAGAATTTTGGGCACAATTTAAGCCTCACAACATGTTTATGAAGTTGTTTAGAGTGATTTGTACCTAAGTCTTGATTGAAATAATGTCAAGGTGTAAATGGGTATGAGGGCCGAATTTTTAGCATGTTGGGGGGAAATGTTTTTTAATATTTTGATGTTGTGATGATACTAGATTAATGCATGTTTTGAGTGTGTTAAGAAATAGTCATAGTGTGGGGTGTTGGTACTGTATTTTGGAATTTGATAGTGGAGAGTTGAATATTGGCCTGAATCAGACCAGCGTCGCGATGTCTTGTTTATGGATGCCCTCTGTTTCAGGTCGGTCATTTGGAGGACTCGAGACGGTCGTGTGGAAGACTCGAGTCGGACGTGAAAACACTCTCTATCTCGGGTCGGTCTTAGGGAGGACTGGAGTTGGTCGTGTGGAAGACTCAGGTCGATAGTGTAGAAGACTCGATCTGTCGTGTGGAAGCCTCGGGTCGGTCATGTGGAAGTTGCGATGCCCAACTTCTGACGTCACAGCACGAAACGGAAAATGATTTCTGCCTAAGTCTTTTGGTATGGACGTCGCAATGCTCCCGGCCTGGAGTCGCGATGCTCAATCAAACTTAGCCATTTCAATGTCATCTTAGGAACTTAGAGGATACTTTAAAGGTCTCATATCAGCGCACCTACACATATTACATCATGTCATAAGCTTAATATACCATCTAGTGATAGAAGTTCCAAAGTATAATCCCCAATTTATATTCTAACCAAGTTATCGATTATAGCTTATTGGCAGGAACCGTAATTTCCTTTAACGAAGCGAAGTAGTACCAGCCATATCCTAAATCAGTGAGTGGACCCTCTTCTCAAATTGATTTCTACTTATATGTTTTTAAATTGAGATTTACATTTCAAGCACATAAAGTGTTAGCTAAGTTTGATTACAAATGCTTTACAAATTGATAATGTTTTTAGAAAGATTGATTTTAAAGAATGATTTGGTGATTTTAGAGGCATGGGGGAAAACCCACCTCAGATGTAACCTGGTACAGATATTGGAATTGACGGTTACTAGAATTGACAGATTCAGAACATGTGCACATGTAGAGCATGACTAGGGGGACGGCGATACATAACGCCCCTAAATCCTAGATTTCAGGGCTAGGGGACGGCGATACGTAATGCCTCTAGACTCTAGATTCAGGGACATGATAGTGACATGCATTGGGGGATGACGATACGTAATGCCCCAATGGCATGGATTTGCACACATGGATCCAGTTCAATGGCTTGGGGGACGGCGATGTGTAACGCCCCAAGACCACTAGTTTAGGTGTATGAGGGGACGGCGATGCGTAATGCCCACATGCGTCAGGTTTTCTACAAATACTTAGAGATATGGTTTTAAAAATTGATCGTTTATAAAAGAGATTTAAAAAGAACAGATTTTCGAGAAGAGATTTTCAAAAGAATTCAGTTTTACAGAAAGGTTTTCCAAAAGAGCTTTCACAAAAAAAATTATGTTTTTAAATAAGAAAGAGTTTTCAGAAAAGGATCAGCTTTACTCGAGATAATTTTGATTTCAGAAAATGAATGTTTCATAAATTATTTCAATTTTCATTTTAAATTGTCCACTCACTTGCT
Organism: Zanthoxylum bungeanum; assembly: GCA_019454045.1. Taxonomy (NCBI): domain Eukaryota; kingdom Viridiplantae; phylum Streptophyta; class Magnoliopsida; order Sapindales; family Rutaceae; genus Zanthoxylum; species Zanthoxylum bungeanum. The sequence continues at coordinate 113,273 of SKCR01035214.1, forward strand.
CGTTCAAATGATCTAGCCCTTTCCACTCTCAATATTTCTCTGTTTTGCAGGTTTACTCGGAGGATGAGCTCGGGAGAATGGATACTGATGGCAGTCACTAAGGTTTTTGGTCCACCAGGTCAAGTTAGGGAGAGAGTTCAGTCAGAGTCATAGTAAAGTCATGCATTTAGATATTAGTATGGTATCAGTCATTGTATTGAGTAAAAGTTTCCATAAACATAGTTGTAAACTGAATTGTTATTAAGTAAACAGATATGAGCATTGAGTTGCATTCTATGTTGTTGAGAATATGCATGTGTTTAGATTTGAGGTGAGATAATAGTATTGATCATAGTTAGAAGTCAGAGGCTTAGGGGAATAGGCCAACATATTCACTGCCGATAGAATCTCCTGGAGGGGGATGTTACAAAAGAATGTCGCATTCATTGACTCTATTATCATATTTGGATTGATGTCGGGAATATCATATTTATGTACCAAGAATCGATACGTGCTACTATTGTGAGCATATCCAATAAATTTACAGTCAATATTTTTTTGTCTTATTCTTACCTTTTTAGGTTTATGAACCATCACTTTGGCGAGACACTCTCACACTTTCATATATTTGTAGGAATGTGCATGACCTTTCCATAATTCATATGGTGTCTTGACCAATCTTTTGTGAAGTAACTGTTGGATAATATGACCCATAGCGTCACTATTTGTACAGATCACGGTGTTGCTGTACAAATTAACTATGTGACAAGGAAATTGCACTCTCATCATTTGTGATTAGATCACCATAGATGTATAAATGAAGAGAGGTCCATATGATTAGTTCCTGGATTGAGATGATATGAGACAGTATCAATCCCCGAAGGATTAATCATTAAATATCCCTAGCCGAAGTATTATCGAGACTGGACATCGATAATGCGGAATAGGCTAGTATTGCACTTGTGCGCGTTGTGAGGGCACAACGGCATAGTTCTCATATATATAAGTATTGGATACTTATGCAAGTGCAATAGGAGGTCGTGTTTCACCGATGGTACGGGAAACAGCTTCGCTCTGGATAGACCCCTCGGAATCCCATTGGTATTATGACTATGTGTCTATGGGAGGCCGAATCGAGGTAGGTGTGTATAGTCTTAACCTGAGACTTGCATCGCTAATACTTGCGATAATCGGTAAACTCTGGTCTTGGTGGTACAGGGCTTTAACCGGTCTGGGTACACCGCTTCTGGGTTTATCAGGGAGTCGTAGTGTATTGGGTGTGATGTCGAGACGGAAGTGTCACTTCAGTCATATTGGAGTAGATGTCACGCAGGATATGGTACTAGTTCTCTTGAGTGTTGCGCAACCAATCGGGATATTGTGACCAGGTCATGTATATCCGATTATAGAGACTATGTTACCAGACATCCGACATGTGTTTCGGACGGGGCAGACACTTATCCAGCCCCAGCCCTAGCACGTGATTATCCGATACTGGGCCGATATACACAATACTACGGTATACTACGCTTGATACAGATCTATATATTCCTGTAAGAATATTTCTGGAGAATTGGGTAGGCATGGCGTTTTGCTAGAGGCTAACCTTGTCTTGTAAATCGGTATAAACGTAGTACGAGGTACTTACGTGTTCGGATAGTCCGACGATCGTATTTACTGCCAACATATCCGGAGATCTCATGGGTCGCTTCCTAAAGATTCACCGATGACGTATTACTCGCACTTTGATTAATCTGGGATTAATTAGAAGAGAGAGATATAATTAATCTGGGATTAATTCGATGAGAGAGAAAATTAATCTGGGATTAATTGCGGAGATATTTTATCTGGGATAAAATATTAATTAAAAGAGAGAGAACGATTAATTTGGAATTAATCGATAAAATTAATATATTCGATATATTAATATCGATTGGATTTCGACGCGGAATTAAAATTAGATTTTAATTCGGGCGAACGAATTAATTTAGAATTAATTCGTTAGCGACGTGAATAGTGAATTCGCTAGGCGTAATCATTAATTACGACGCGACGGAAAATTCGTTAATTTGGAATTAGCGAACCCGAGCCCGAAAGTGATTGCGAGCGCATTCGCATTTCGAATTCGAGTGCGGCACGCAAGTCACATCAAGCGTCAAATCACTAGTCGCGTCAATCGTCAAATCAATTGTCACTTTGAGTGATGTGACTTGACAACTTGTCACTTTGATAAAGTGAAGAGATGTGATGTGAATAGTGATGTGAAATGATTGAAAGCTTTTAAAAGGCTTGAGATGGAATATAACATTATTTTATTCCTTGCCTTTTTGGCTTTTGAATTAAAGTTGAGTATATATCTTATTTTATTTACTTGGTAAAATATTAATAAGAGATATATACAAAAGCTTTTTATTCTCTCTCCACCCAAGGCAATTCACGGTTTTGGTAACAAAAGGAGCCAAAACGTTTTCTCTCATCTCTCTCCTTCTCTTCTCTTCTTCTTCACGGTCTCAAGACCGATTCTTCATCAAATTTTTCTGGTTAGACCGATTTTGAGAAGCAAATGAAGAAGGATGGTGCTAGCACACAAACATGGGTTATACTTAGGTGATAGGGAAACGAATTTGTGAGCATGGAATCTCAAAGCTTGGAGCTTTAATGGAGTTCATGCATGGCCGATTCTTGGAGGTTCAAGGAGGAGCAAAATCGCACAGCCCACTGCAAGATGAAGCTACTGCCGTGACTTGGAGGGAGCCAAAAACGCACCTTGTTCTTCAAACATCAAAACCGAATTCAATGTGAGTTGATTCCGCCACCTCCTTTGATGTGTTCATATGTCGTTTTTATGCATGTTTTGTGATCTTTGGGACATGATTTAACTTCAACAATGGTATCTTGAGCCAATTGATGCATAAAACCGAATTAGGGTTCTTGAGTAATTTGGGGCTTTTTGATTTTGGCTTGATTATGACAAATTGATTGTTCAATAATGCTTATATATGATCTAATTTGAGATATATGTAATCAATTTGACAAAAAATTGATTGGATTGATTTTCCCCAATTTGCAAATTTTGGTCAAAACTTTAATTTGGGTAAACTCGATTTAGGCATGATTTGGTTGAATTGTTTGATGCATTATGCTTGAATGAGGTTGAATTGAGTTGTGCATGATCAATTTCAAGAAAATTGGATTAGATCAATTTTCCCCAATTCTTAGGTTGAATTTGAAACTTGAAATTGGGCAAAATGTGTTTAAGCATGTTTTAATTGAATTGGATGTTTACGTATGCTTAGAACATGTTTAATTGAGATTGTGTGTGATCAATTTCATGAAATTGGATTGGATTCAATTTTCCCCAAATTGGAAGCTTGGCCGAAAATTGGAATAACCCTAATGTCTTGGTAATTTTGTTTTGTTTGATCATTGGATGACTTAAAACAATTGGTTAATGTTGTTTTGAAGTTCAATTGGATTGAATTTTGATTTGGAACATTTTTCCCTTTTAAAGTGGCTCGGCCGATTTTAAAGAACATGAAATTCTTTGTGATTTTGTTGTTTTAATTCATTGGATGAATTATATTGATTTGGGAAATTATGATTGTGGACTCAATTGGATTGAAACCGAATCGAATTGAAAAACCCCTAATTGCCGAGACTTGAAAGCATGTTAATTGGGTTTGATTTTAATTGAATTGTGTTGGACACTATTTGGTTGTTAAAGTGCATGATTAATTAGGCTAATTGATATTTTAGAAATGTTAATTGGGTAATTGATTGTGTATTACACTTAGGTTAATTAATTGTGAAATTGGAATTTTATAAGTTAATTAATTTGGGCTTGATTTTGGAAATTGGGCTTGTTGGGTTGTAATTGGGCTTTTGGGCTTTGTTGTAACAAAGTTGGGTTTAGGCAAAATTGGTTGGATCCAATTAGGCCCAAAACCGAATCCAAAAGGTCCAATTATGACTTAATGAACCTTAATTATTTAATTGGGCCTAATGGGGCAAAATTAATTTAAAGGCTTATGGGGTAACTCCCGGATTGGATTTTGGTTGTTCGGTTTGACCCGAGTTGACCAAAAGTCCACGCCTATAGAAATTAATTAAAAGCCCATTGGACTTTAATTAAATAAAATTAGATGTTAATCGGGCTTTGAGACCCGTTGCGATTAAATTTGGAATTAAGTCGTAAAGGTTCGTTAATAAAAGTGTAATATTTAATTTAGAATTAAATAATGAATTAGAATTAAATACGTATTAAATTGGATTTAATTATGTAATTTAATTTAATTCGTAGAAATTGTACTTTGAGTACGTGTTTGCAATACGAGTTTGACTCGAACAAAAATCAAATCTTTGTTTGAACATTGGATGATCACTAATATTCAAGATTAATTAATTTGATTGATTCATTGATAACATGCTTGTATGAACACATGGTTGTGATGTTTGAATAATGTATATCGGATGGATATTAGTCGGGTTGGGCGATTTTGGAAATTGTAATAAATTGATTTATTAAATTGGACCTGCGTGTCCAGCCTTATCTCCTATTTCTTTGTATTCTCTTCTCACCTATTCCCCCTCATGTAAAAGAGGTTTCTTTAGAAGTGTAGTGTAACGGGTAGAAGTAATACAAGTGCTAGCGGGAGAGAGAAAGTGAGAGATTTGATCTAGGATCTATGTAAAATATCCATCCGCATATCATTATTATTTTATTTCATACTCGCTTTATTATGTGTTTAGAATGCATGCTTAAGGGTGTATGATGATGAGACCTTAACAAAGATAATTAAATTGGTAGCCAATTTGCACGCGAAAAACCCTCGTTAAATATCATGCGTTTTTCCTTCCATTGAGTGATTCTTACTCAAGATCCGAGATTGGCAGGGGTTGTTGGCCAAAGTCAAGCCCTTGTCCATCAAAGATGTGTTTTAATCACGAGGCTTTGTTCCATATCGGTGTCGTGTCCAAGTTGTGGTTTGTTGGCCAAAGTCAAGACCACTTCTTGTCCATTGACATTGATTACGAAGCTTCCATGTCAATGGGTCCGCGCTTGACTGGGATCACTAGGTTTGTTGTGCCAAAGCCAAGGCCTAGTTGATTCAGAGGAAAAAGGTTAGGGTATACATTCGATGTATAGGCATATATAAGATATATGTTTGGGACTTGGATGTCCACCTACTGGATTTAGGAGTTGGATGAGATCCAATTGATCTTCGAGATCTACCTAGTTAATTATCATACAATTTGTTGGCCAAAGTCAAGATTGTGTGATATTTAACGGGATCCTAGCCCACTAGGAAACACGGTTTCCCGAGTACTCGACAGAGGGTTAGAGGCTCGACGAAAAATAGTGGGAGACAAGAATTGAATTTGCAATACTCGTTCAATTACTCGCCATATGCGCTCATTTAAATTATTTCGTCATTAGATTAAATGTTAGTTAGACTAATATTTAAATTGTTGTTTTAATAATCAGTTGGACTGTATTATACTTGATTATATATAATTGGATTATATTAATCAATATATTTGAATTAATTAATTTCAGTTTACAGTTGATTTTATAATTGGATTATAGTAATCAATGTAATTGAGGTTAATTAATTTGGATTATATTTGATTATATAGTTGGACTATTATAATCATTATAATATATAAGTACCACTAATCGTTGATTAAATAGTTGGACTATTGTAATCAAGATAAAGTTGAAAAGTTGGATATTTAAAATATAATCTAGGATTAAAATATTTTAAATGATTTAATTTTCAAATTGGGAATAAATAATAAGTTACTTTATTTGATAAAATAACTCATTATACCTTAAGCCCAAAATTAAGCAAGATAAGTAGAGCATAAAATCTTTGGAAGATTTTTGTGATGATGACTTTAATGCTTAATTTAATATACTTGTCATAAATCTAATTTTGGATTTAAGAAGTATTAAAATTGCAATTAATAATTCTTGGAGAATTAATTGACTATTCATGTAAAGTCAAAGTTTGCAATTGGGCATGTAGTACGAGGTGCACATTCCTTTCAATATTCTAAAAACCCAAGGCTTGGCCTAAGTTCCTAAAATATTGAAAAGGATAATTGACATATCCCAAAGTGACTACCATTTGGATATGGAAGACACGAAGGAATTAAAGAAAGGGCGAGGCTCTAACTTTAAAAATGTTTGTCTTAGTTATGTTCACAGCTAGTATTGAAATTAGATTTTAAATACTTAGTGTGGTACATAAAATATATGTATTGATATTCAGAATCTGCTTTGAGCAGGATACTGACTTCAAGCTGAGATTGCTCTGCGAATCGGAAACGGGACGAAAGTCGCTGTTTCGACCGTAGATACCTAAGTTTAGGAACTACCATTCGGGTATGTACTTGTTAGGAACTGTTATAATGTAACTAGTTTGACTAGAGACATTATCTCTTTATCAGTGTTTAATCCGTTGCGGATAAAACCTTATATTATAGAACACTGAGTGTTTTATTATATAAAGATGATACTGAGATAAATATATTAGATATAAATAACAGAATTTATATTTTGAATATAAATAAAAATCTCAAACATATAAACTGACAAATAAATAGCTCAAATTGATTTGATCAATAGAGACTTATCTGTGGCATTGTTGTCTAGGACACAATTTAATTAGACTCGTATATCCACACTTTTGAAGAGTGAATACTAGGACTGATTTGACTATTCAAATAAGGTCTGCGAATCTAGTTTATTAGGTAAAATACCTAAAATACTATTTGCTTGGTAATAGTGTTAGTGCCACCGATCTGTTAGCCCTATTCATGGTGAAGTAAGTGGGCCCATATCTAGCTAGGCTAGATGTAAACATGAATATTTCGTGACCATAACGGATGTGGCATCACGTTATGGTTATGTGTTTCTTTTGAAGAATACAAATCAGAAACTTTAAAGTTTCGACACGAAATACATAAACAGATCGGCTATAGTATTATTCCGCCACGGTAAGACCGTAATGGAAAATACTTAAGCAGTAAGTTTCGAACATACATGAAAGAGTACGGTATTCTTTCATATGAGGACTCCTCCCGAGACACGTCAGTTAGACGATGTGTCCGAACAGGATTAACCGAATTTTGTTAGACATAATAAGATTAATCACGAGTCGCTTTGAGCTACCATTTCCTTCCATAAGATATGTACTAACAGTGCAAAACTTATTTAGAATAAGGTTCCATATAAATCTGTTTGACAGATATCGTATAGGATATGAACAGGAAAGAAACAAGGTTTCTCATTCCTGACAATTTGGGTATGCTAGGCATAACGTTTGGATGATACCAAACTAAGGACCCAAATTGGATAAGTGCCGATATAGGTTATCCTATGGGAAACCATAAGTATAGTACTTATACATCTCACTAGAGAACAATTAGATTGTTGCTCTCCATGCGGTTTTCCTAAGAGGAATACCGATATGCAGTGGTAAGTGGGAGGATAGTATAACTCGATGAAAATCGGAGTAATACTGTTCGAGGCACTGAATCTTAATGGAACATATATAGTTCATCAAGGATGAAACTATACCATTAATCTTCGAATACACAAGAACAAAGGAAGTGATACGAGGTATCGACTCCCTATTATGACAAAGTGTCATGAGTCCGAAATGGATTCCATGTATATCAATATGTTTGGATTGAAGCAAGCATAAGGTTCTTGGAACTGACGTTTTGATATAATCAAAATAGTTTATGATTTGACTCAAAACGAAATAATTCTTGTGTATATAAGGAGGTTAGTGGGAGAGGGCACTGACAATGAAATTCCCATAAAACACTCGGTGAAAGCTTGGCTTTCATAAGAAATTCTCCGTAGAATTCTGGGAGTAACAACCTTTATTCAAGGAATAAAGATCTACTGGACTAGATTTGGAGTTGGTAACACTCTCTGAGAAATTGTACATTTAAAATGTACTTGTATTGGTGTCTCATACGCTTTGAGCATATGGAGTCATAATCGGGTCAATCCAAGTGATAGTCACTGGATTGAAGATTAAGAACATCTGTTAGTATCTGAGAGAACTAAAGATGTTGTCTTAAACTATGGAGATAGAGAACTTGAAGTGACTGGGATCACTGCTGCAAGTTTCCAAACCGGTAAATACTACGGTACTATAAAGTTTGAACACTGGGACAGTGAGCTGGAAATCTTCCGAGCAAGATAACTGTTGCCGAATTAACAACAAATACGGATTATTGCTGCAGCTAAGGCAGCAATAGAAGCCATTTGGATCGATAATAAATCTAATTAGATTAGATATAGTTCTGTTAGCAGCTGAGCTAGGCGTCAGCACAGGCTAAGGAATTAAAGGTCTCATCGACGATCCAGATATATACTTCTATATCATCTGATTCGTTCGGATCATACATCGTGGCGATGTGATGATCGTGTAAATCGCGTCAGACGATAATTAAGCAAATCCGCTGACGAAAACCTTTCCTCAGCAATTTGAGCGAATTGTACATAGTTCGGGTGTTAGACACTCGAGTGACTGGCTATGTGCCAAGTGGGAGATTGTTGGATAATATGACCCATAGCGTCACTATTTGTACAGATCACGGTGTTGCTGTACAAATTAACTATGTGACAAGGAAATTGCACTCTCATCATTTGTGATTAGATCACCATAGATGTATAAATGAAGAGAGGTCCATATGATTAGTTCCTGGATTGAGATGATATGAGACAGTATCAATCCCCGAAGGATTAATCATTAAATATCCCTAGCCGAAGTATTATCGAGACTGGACATCGATAATGCGGAATAGGCTAGTATTGCACTTGTGCGCGTTGTGAGGGCACAACGGCATAGTTCTCATATATATAAGTATTGGATACTTATGCAAGTGCAATAGGAGGTCGTGTTTCACCGATGGTACGGGAAACAGCTTCGCTCTGGATAGACCCCTCGGAATCCCATTGGTATTATGACTATGTGTCTATGGGAGGCCGAATCGAGGTAGGTGTGTATAGTCTTAACCTGAGACTTGCATCGCTAATACTTGCGATAATCGGTAAACTCTGGTCTTGGTGGTACAGGGCTTTAACCGGTTCTGGGTACACCGCTTCTGGGTTTATCAGGGAGTCGTAGTGTATTGGGTGTGATGTCGAGACGGAAGTGTCACTTCAGTCATATTGGAGTAGATGTCACGCAGGATATGGTACTAGTGCTCTTGAGTGTTGCGCAACCAATCGGGATATTGTGACCAGGTCATGTATATCCGATTATAGAGACTATGTTACCAGACATCCGACATGTGTTTCGGACGGGGCAGACATTTATCCAGCCCCAGCCCTAGCACGTGATTATCCGATACTGGGCCGATATACACAATACTACGGTATACTACGCTTGATACAGATCTATATATTCCTGTAAGAATATTTCTGGAGAATTGGGTAGGCATGGCGTTTTGCTAGAGGCTAACCTTGTCTTGTAAATCGGTATAAACGTAGTACGAGGTACTTACGTGTTCGGATAGTCCGACGATCGTATTTACTGCCAACATATCCGGAGATCTCATGGGTCGCTTCCTAAAGATTCACCGATGACGTATTACTCGCACTTTGATTAATCTGGGATTAATTAGAAGAGAGAGATATAATTAATCTGGGATTAATTCGATGAGAGAGAAAATTAATCTGGGATTAATTGCGGAGATATTTTATCTGGGATAAAATATTAATTAAAGAGAGAGAACGATTAATTTGGAATTAATCGATAAAATTAATATATTCGATATATTAATCGAAATTGGATTTCGACGCGGAATTAAAATTAGATTTTAATTCGGGCGAACGAATTAATTTAGAATTAATTCGTTAGCGACGTGAATAGTGAATTCGCTAGGCGTAATCATTTAATTACGACGCGACGGAAAATTCGTTAATTTGGAATTAGCGAACCCGAGCCCGAGAGTGATTGCGAGCGCATTCGCATTTCGAATTCGAGTGCGGCACGCAAGTCACATCAAGCGTCAAATCACTAGTCGCGTCAATCGTCAAATCAATTGTCACTTTGAGTGATGTGACTTGACAATTGTCACTTTGATAAAGTGAAGAGATGTGATGTGAATAGTGATGTGAAATGATTGAAAGCTTTTAAAAGGCTTGAGATGGAATATAACATTATTTTATTCCTTGCCTTTTTGGCTTTTGAATTAAAGTTGAGTATATATCTTATTTTATTTACTTGGTAAAATATAATAAAGAGATATATACAAAAGCTTTTTATTCTCTCTCCACCCAAGGCAATTCACGGTTTGTACAAAAGGAGCCAAAACGTTTTCTCTCATCTCTCTCCTTCTCTTCTCTTCTTCTTCACGGTCTCAAGACCGATTCTTCATCAAATTTTTCTGGTTAGACCGATTTTGAGAAGCAAATGAAGAAGGATGGTGCTAGCACACAAACATGGGTTATACTTAGGTGATAGGGAAACGAATTTGTGAGCATGGAATCTCAAAGCTTGGAGCTTTAATGGAGTTCATGCATGGCCGATTCTTGGAGGTTCAAGGAGGAGCAAAATCGCACAGCCCACTGCAAGATGAAGCTACTGCCGTGACTTGGAGGGAGCCAAAAACGCACCTTGTTCTTCAAACATCAAAACCGAATTCAATGTGAGTTGATTCCGCCACCTCCTTTGATGTGTTCATATGTCGTTTTTATGCATGTTTTGTGATCTTTGGGACATGATTTAACTTTAACAGTAACTTGTTTAGAACATAGTTGGCATAAAGCAAGGCTTCCCCCCAAAAATTCTGGGGTAAACCAAAGCTTGTCAACATGACATTCATTATTTCCTTCAACATTTGATTTTTACGTTTCACAATTCGGTTTTTTTAGGCGAATAAGAAGAAGCAGTTGTTTTGTGAATAATTTCATGATTGGAACAATATTCATCGAATGATGACACATATTCACCTCCTCTATCACTCATGATTCTTTTTATTTTCTTGCCAAGTTGATTTTCAACTTCTTTCTTGTAGTGAATAAAGCTCTCAATAGCTTCATATTTGCTCTTCACCAAATACACATAATAAAATCTTGTGCTATCATCAATAAAAGTGACAAAGTACTTTTTATCGCTTCTTGTTATCACAACATTCATATCACACACATCGGTTTGTACAAGTTCCAAGGGTTCAGTACTTCTTTCTATGGAATGAAATGATTTTCTATTAATTTTTGTTTCAATACATACTTGACATTTATATTGGTTATCAATTATAAATTTATGTATAAAGTCCATGTTAATTATTTACGTATTGTATCATTATTAACATGCCCCAACCTATCATGCCATACATTTTGTGATTTAATAATATAAGCAGAAGATGTAGCTTTATTATTATTAACATTATGTCAATTAACAGTTATTACATTGAACTTGAAAATACCCTCAATGAGGTATCATTTCCCTACAGAGACATTATTTTTTGTCAATACAAACTTGTCAGAAATAAATACAAGTTTAAAGTCATTCTTGCTCAAAAGTGAACCCGAAATCAAGTTCTTCTGAATATCGCGAACATGCAAAAATAATTCAATGTAAGATCATTTCCGGATGTCATCTTCTGAATCATTGTGCCTTGTCCAACCACTCTGGAGGTAGACGAGTTTATATGGTAAGATGATCGCCATTATCGACCTACTGATATGAGGAAAACATCTTGTTATCTGCACATATATGATGAGTAGCCCCAATATCTATCCACTATTCTCTGGGGTTCACAAATAAGTTGGCTTTAGTTACCACTGCTGAGAGGTTCAATTCTGAAATCTTATCAGTTAATAGCTCATTTTAAGTGACATGGACCTCATTTTTCTTTTTCTTGCCTTTGTCTGAAAACTTCTTATTTTTGAAGTCCTTTGCCATGTGACCACATTTCCCATAGACGTAGCACTTCCCATTGAACTTGATATTTTCTTGGGAAGAATCAACTCCACAGTTTTGTCTCTTTCGGCTAAGACTCCATAGTCTTGTAATTAGCTTTCTCAGACTTCATGTTGTCTTCTTCTATTCGCAACCGAACTCCTAGGTCTTCAAAACTCAATTGTTTCTTCTTGTGTTTTAAATAACTCTTGAAGTCCTTCTATGATTGAGGCAACTTCTCAATAATTGTGGAAACTTGAAACATCTCATTGAGTTTCATTCTCTCATCTAATATTTCATGAATGATCAATTGTAGTTCACCCAGCTGAGATATTATCGTCATTGAATCTACTATTTTGTAGTCCAAGAACCTACCCATGATAAATTTCTTATGTCCCACATCATTTGTTTTGTAGTTCTTCTTAATATATTCCTAGATAATCTTCGTAGTCATGCATTGGTTCACATTGTACAGAGTATTGTCAAGTCCTCCCAAGAGATAGTTCTTGTACAAGAAATCGCCTTGCGACCATGCCTCAACTTGCAGTTGCTTAGCTGTATATGTTTCTCCCTCCATAGGACCCCGATGATCTTTCTTGAGATACTTAGCCAACTGTAGTGTTATTAGGTAGAACAATATTTTGCTCTGCCACTATTTGAAGTTTAGTCCACCAAACTTATTCGATTTCTCTTCATGAGCGACCGGTACTGTGATATTTTCACTAGCCATGTGTAATTGGAAATAAAGCAATAACCAATAAGTCTACCAAAGACAAATCACACAAAGATCAACGGTATGATCATGGTTATGTGTTACACTAAAAATCTACTTGTTATTATTTTGGATAATATTACCAAATAATACAAGTCCTTCAATTTACGACTAAAATTTCTTATGATAGGTGAACAAAGAAAAATTCTTAGAGGACGAGGGGGTCCGGTATAACCACTTAAGTCCATACTCACTTAGGTTTTTATCGCCTTGGTGACAGAATTTCCTTAATCACTTTCTCAATAAAAAAAATCTTAAGCATTTAATCTTTAGTGTTACACTTTAATACTCAAGTTCAAGTATAACAGTTGTATAAGGTATAAAATCAATCAAGCTTAGAAGGAATTACTTGTACACAACTCGGACCAAGTCTTTATGATACACTTTAAATTTTTAAACAAATATGCAACAAAAAATCAATAAATAATTTTCAACTTTATCACATTATAGACTAGGTGTATGCTTGTGATAATTAAATACCCTAATACTAACTAAAACCTATACTACCAAATTTACAAAAGTTTAGCATGTGATTTTACTAAGTTAATATTACACTTTGCAAATTATGTGTATAACTGGGTATTAGATTTATCTAGATCTGTGAATTTAGGCAATCTAAATTATGTATGTTATTTTACCAAAACTAATTCAAATCTAAAAATTTTCCAGATGTGACTTGCATTAGTGTCGCGTTCGTTCAGCCATTCGAACGAGTCTTTCCAGAGAGTTCACATTCGTGTAACGTTTGATAACGCATTCGAATAAACATTTCCAAAGAACTTGCATTCGAGTGATGTTCGTCACCACATTCAAACGAAAATGTGGAATATAGTATTTTTCCTTATGTGTTCGTCAGGAGTTTGAACGCCCTTATGTAATTTTCATGCACAGAATAGATTTTCCATAGAAAAGAACAGTAAAACATGCAAAAATCAGAGTTAACAACACATGTTATTTTAATAACTTTTTAAGATTGATATCCGAATGTGTTATTAATCAATTTTTACATGCATTATTCAGTCAAAACATTAATATTCTAACATGCAAGCCATGAATAAAACATATATATAAAGACTTAGAAAAACCTGAAATTTTTTTCAGGTGACGAAAAAACTTAAATCAACTAGAGATGGCTCTGTGCTTAAGAAATTATTAGCTCTGCCTCGGTACTCTACGCATTTATTATGGCTAACGTTCTCCCAGGATAACTTGGTTGCTTCTTGTAGAAGGGGCACTCATTTCTTCAAGAACTTGAACTTGAAAATGGTGGAAACTCTCTCTTTTTATCTTGACCTTCTAACAATGAAAAAAATTATGAATGAATTTTTAGGATAATTAAAAAATGAACCCAAAAACTCTTATTTATAGACATGGAGGGTTGCCTTTGAAAAAGGTACCCTTATGCCAATGAATGTAATTCCTTAAGGATCATAACCCTCTATGGAGTCATTTCAATCCTAAAGGTTATGTTCTTTCTCATTAAGAGACTTATCCTTTCCTTTAAACCCAATGGTTTAGTCTTTTGAAATTAAGGATTATATCATTTCATTCCCTATATATATTTAGAAAATTTTCCTACATAAATCTCTCAAATTTTAAAACTCATTAAAATATTCACGACATTGAAATATTAATGAAAATTCCTAATGACAATTATATCTTTCAAAAATTTAGTCCCATAATTTTTAAATAAAATATAATTTTAAAAAATATAATTGCTCTTAAAAAATATTATCAAACCATTAATATTTTAATATCAGGATTTCAATAAATTTTACCAAAAAAGTCAAAAAAAAAAACAGTATATATTACCCACATAAATTTAGACCTGATTGAGAAAATTTATATAGATCAAAATCTACGTGAAACCAAGCCTTCATATAAGATACCAAGACGGCAGAAGGATCATGTAACACTCAATATTTTTTAACATTAATTAATTGGATAGTTTGAGAAGTTTGAGAATTTTTTTTTAGATTAAAGAAAATAAAGTGAGGGTTAGATTTGGTCTTTTGCATGTAAGTATATAAAGTGGTCTTGTTCCACTTTTTGAAGAGGTAAAAACTTCAGAGAGAGGGGGGAAGAAAGAGAGAAGAAGAAGAACAAGAACAAGAAAAAGAGAGGAAAAATAGAGGTTTTGTGTCAATCCATCTGATTCAGTGCCGATTTCTACCGGGTTTTTTAAGGAAGGGTTTAGGGTGATGAGAGAAGCGTTTTGACAGTAGTTTTGGGGTGAACGTGCAACAGAAATCACGGGTCATGAGGACCACAGACAGCCAAAAGTCACAGAGCGTGGGGCCCACGCGCCGAACGGAATGTCAGCCCAAACTTCCCGAGTCTCCCTATATGCTCTCCCAACCCTTCTAAGTAGTAATGGACCTATAAATCTCGATTTTCGTGTAATTCATCGTTATATTCGATTTATACGTATATATGTTTCTGATGTAGGAAACGATTTCCCGCGCGGTGGAAGCATGTTAGGTGGGTCTACAAGTTCCCAGACTGAGTTGGAGTACATCGACTTCATCTCGAGGTTCATCGCTTTGAGCCATTTCTCTTTATCAAAATCATTCATTGCACTACGATGGGTCAATTGATCATCTACACCATCACTGGATGCGATAACTTGTGCCTCTCCAACTCTCAGATATCATTCAGGTTTTCGTAAAACCCTCACACTACATCAATGTGGTAGATGTCGAAGATGCTATGCTTCTGTCAACTTTTGTTGACGATGGCATGCTGGTGGAACCATCTAGTAACTCCTCGAGTAACACTTTACTTTGAGATTTGAACTCTCTCATATAGTCCTCCTCAAGAAATGCAGCATTTTTAGATACAAACACTTTATTATCTTCTGGACTATGGAAGAACTCACCCCTAGTCTCCTTAGGATAGCCTACAAATAGGTACACCTGAGAACGTGGCTCCAACTTTGTAGCCTTACTCTTCAGCACATGTGCTGGACACCCTCATATGTAAAAATATCGTAAACTAGCTTTACGACCACTCCACAACTCTAGGGGAGCCTTAGGAACAGACTTAGATGTAACTACATTAAGGATATACATGGCTGTTTGCAATGCATATTCCCGGAATGAACTAGGCAATGAACTATAACTAAACATAGATCTTATCATGTCTAGTAGGGTCCAATTTCTCATCTCTACAACACCATTTTGTTGTGGTGTTCCAGGTGCTGTGAGTTGGAATATTATCACATGCTCAACAAAGAATTCTTTGAAATCACTATCAAGGTATTCTCCTCCACGATCCGATCGTAGAGTTTTGATCTTCTTACCTAATTGGTTCTCAATCTCAGCACGATACTCTTTGAACTTTTCAAAAGTATTTGACTTGTGCAGCAATAGGTAAACATACTCATATCTTGAATAATCGTTAATAAATGTGATGAAGTATCCATAACCACCACAGGCTCTTACATTCATCAGTCGGAAAACGTTCGAATGTACAAACTCAAGTGGTTCATTGGCTCTTATACATTTTCCTGTAAAAGGTCTCTTGGTCATTTTTCCTTCTAGGCAAGATTCACTGACTGGTAAAGTACCAAGCTTTAACTGGTTTAAAGCTCCGTTCTTTATCAACCTATCTATCCGGTCAAGGCTAATACGACCAACTCTAAGATGTCACAGATATGTGTCATCATAAGAAATCTTTTGCCAATTTTTTTTTAGGTTTTTCGACTTTAACTATTTCAGTGTTGAACAGTGAACTATGTATTAACGGTCTTAATATATTTAAGTTATTTTCTGAGTTTCATGTGCATATAGTTAATCAATTTCTAGCAATAATAACAAAATTATTATTAAATGAAATAGAAAACCATCATCCAAAAGTTTAGAAACAGAAATCAAAAACCTGCGAAAACCATGAATAATTAACACATTGTTCAAATGTAAATAACTATTATTTAAAAAAATTTAAACTTGAAACTCCCACTACTCTAGCAGAAACAAAATCTCATGTTCCATCCCTCATGGTATAGTCACCTTCAAAAAGGTCCCTCCATGAGTAAAGTATCTGCAAAGAAAAAAACATGGTTAGTAGCTCCAGAATCAACAATCAATGCGGATTTATCATCGTCCAGTAATGGAGACTCAATGATAAGTAAATCATATTTACCTGAGGCCTTATTCTCTTTCAGATCAATAAGGTATTTAGGACAGTTCCTTTTCTAATGTCCATCATTGTTGCAATGGAAACATTTTCCTTTGGGCTTAGCATCCTTGGAGCTACTCTTGTTCTTCTTCATGGGCCTTGCCTTAGCCTTCCTAGTGCCTTTCTTTTTCTTCTTTATAGATTTGGAAGATTCTGCAACATTTGCCTCTCCACTAGACTTACTAGGATCCACCAGTATGGACTCGTAATGGGTAAGCTCATTAAGCAGCTGAGTCAAAGTAAAAGTCAACTTGCTCATAACATAGTTGCTCTTAAACTATAAAAAAAACTCTTCGAAAGTGTTTCCATTATCATAGTCACCTAGCTACGCTCGCCAATACGAGCTCCATGAGTTTCGGTTGTATTGAGATAGGTCATCATCCTCAAGACGTGCTCTCAGACAGATGTACATTCCTTCGTCCTTGCGGTCATCTCTGAGACCATAACCTCATGATGTTGTCGTTCTGAAGGCTGCCCGAACATGCTCTGTAATGACTTCATCATCAAAGATGTTGTAGCCATTGGCTAATGCTTCGCAGCAAGAACCTCAGACATCCATGCTAGCAAGTAGCAGTGGGTTTTCTCATTGGCCATGACCCATTTTTGATAGGCATCACATACAACTTGGCCAGAATTTTTGGCCGGCTCGGGAGGACATTCCTCTATCAAGACAAACTTAAGTTCTTCACAGACCAAGATGGCTTTCATGTTAGTTTTCCATTTTACATAGTTTTCTCATGTTAATTTTTCATTTGAGAGAACATAAATGGTCGAAGAAACAATGGTTGAAAATAAAACAAGCTTGCATTTTAATATTCATTCATCACATATCAAAATCATCAAAATATTTAGGCATAAAATTAAACATGATGCATGTACCATGTATAATGAATTAGAAACCTAAAACCAATTACTATGCCACGAAAATGTAACATCCCGCTCGGGGAGAAGCTACCGGCAGGGAATAGACTGATCTATCCCCTTGAGCCTCTATTTTTCTGACTATAATCCATCCTATAGCTCTATCCCAAATTTAAACTCATACATGAGACCGTAACCCAATTCAACAACATATAATGTAATTTAATACTTATAATAGTAACCCAAATGTACTTCTCTTTACGACTTTGAACTTGACACTTTTGGTTTTTTACAACGACTTATAAAATACTAGTGTGTGCATGCAACTCTACTATAACTCTGACTAGACTGTAACTCTATACTCAATTTGTTGAACCCAAACACCCTAGTGACTGCCATCAGTATCCATACTCTTGAACTCGTCCTCCGGGTAAACCTGCAAAACAAATAATCTGGGAGTGGGGGGGTCATATCGTTTGAACGACCTGGTGAGTGGATACTGAAAATAACAAAACCATAAGAAAAATCCAAAACATATATGTAAACCATTTTTCATGCATGCATCGTCAAAAACATAGCAAGTGCTCAACGCCCAAGTCGCGCGCATAGACTGAGCGAGGAACGAACAATCCATTGTCGACAAGGTACCAGGTCATACCATTTCAGATGGACGAGACCCTAACAAGCATCATGGCGGAAACATATGATGAGTCATAAAAATATAAAACATGCAACAAGCGTCAGGGCGGAAACATATCATCAATCGATCATTTCAGTGGAAACATATAGATAGTTCAGAAATCATAAAAACAGTAAACAAGCGCTGAGACGGAAACATATAATCATCAAGCATATTCTGTCCAGAATGTAACTTTGTCAAAGCTTACTGCCCAACATACTAACTTCACCACTCTCTTAACTTAATTTAATTAGGCCACTGCTACCAGATTTTTCAGCATATAAAATACATATTATCTTGCATAAAATTTACTGAATTGCTAAGTTTCCATTTAGTTTGACATTTCATCGAACACTTAACGTCAAATACCCAAATCTCATCATTTTGTTATCTTAGACAACTATTTCCTCATTTTACACCATCTTTGCACAACTTCATGACTCAAGTCACCCAACCTTATCAATAAACAGCACCCCATCATGCTAGAAATTCGGCCCTATAGCTCTTCTTATACTTTGACATAATTTAATCCAAAATTCAAATATAATCTCCTTAAAACAACCTTACAAACATGTATTGATGCTCAATTCTCACTCAACTTTCTCAAACAACAAAGCCCCAAATCAAAGGGTCCCTAAGTGCGAAAATGGAAATGAAAAATGGATGCTTATTTGTCAATATTAGAAGAAGAGAGAAGAAGAATAAGCTTACTTGACTCAAAATGAATTGAAACTCATCATCAATCCATCAAAACTTGCTTGAGAAAAAGAAGAAAAAATGAAGAAATTTCTTGAAGGCTATTCACGTTTTTGTCTTGAGACGGAGAGAAGTGAATAATTCTCTATTTATAGACAAATGGGCTGATTTTTGTTTGAAATAGAGTGGTTCAAAATTTTCCACCTCACCCAATTTCTAAGGTATTCCCGAAATTACTGTAGCAGCCGTGGAAATCTTGATTTTTGACCTACTTCATATTTGAATTTGGAAAAATGTTCAACTCGAAAGTTGTAGGTCTCGGTTTAGATTTCCGAAGATATAAATTTCATAAAAATCGGAGTTCGTATGAAAAAGTTACAGTCCAAATACTAAGGGCTATTTGAAGTGGTACCAGAAATGATTTCCATATCAGATCTGCAAGGGGTTTACCAAATGTCTGAAACGTAATTCCTCAAACACATACATGCTTGAAAATGATTTATATCATGTATCATGTCATCCCTAACTTAGTAGTCGTCAGGATTTCCGGGGTATTATAAATTCTCCCCCTTAAATAAGATTCATCCTCGAATCCTCTTTAAAATCGGAATCTGGGATCTGCTTAGGCTTGAAATTAGTGATATTAAGTATCTTATCGCACGTCATAGGGTTCATGACTATTTTTAAACCACCAACTTCCAACTTACTATCTACTCATAACCTTTGTCTCATCCACTATATCATACCACTTCCTGACGATCTTCCATGTGCTGTCATTACACCACAGAAAAATTTGATTATCATGATAAACCTTGAATGCCATGACTTGGAAGTCATAATTAAGGATGTACACTAATTTGTCGGTGTGAACCCTTACTCTGCTATAACTATTGTGCATCATTTGGGATTCCATTTAACTTAATAACGAAGATCTCTGCCCGGCTGATCATGTATCATATGGCTAGTAGGCATATGTTATTCTTTATTTTTCTTAATATCTACTTCATGAATCGTACCTATTGTCATGCTTGGATAAATTATTCCAGAGTTCGTGGCTACTAACCAATAACTGCGAGGGTTTATCACACTCCTTCTAACTTCGAGCAAAACTACGGTGCTATACCGAATTCTTAGTTTCAAATGTCTTAAACACATACCTTAGGTTCTCTAATAACCCTCGGGCCTTATAAGGGCCTAATACTGCTACTATATAACTTCTTTGAATTCTCTAGTCTCAAAGGCTTATAAGGTTTCAACTCAAGATAACTTCTTCTAATACAAAAATAGCTATTCTATACATATCAAAATAAGGCCTCCATATGTATCGAAGAAATCTTATTTCTAAACATCTAACTATGCTCAATATTCATTGTCCCAAATAAACCTTTTTCTCTAGATCTCTAGTTATGCTCAATATCTTATTTGACTTAATCGAGTTTTTTTTAGCTGATATATATGACTATATCCCCATTTTGTTGTTCATATAATCTTACGCTGTTAAGGGTCGTTAATCAGTATATGTAAATATACAAAACTCATAAATCTTATTTTTATCTGATGATCGTTTACGCATAATATACCTTGATAACTCACCCACTGCACTAAATGCAACATTGTAGTAAACTTATCTTCTAGATTCCATATTATACTACATATTTACCAAATCACCCATACCCGTGGCTACGACCATCCCAAACCCGTGGTGGCTTGGTCAACTTAAACTATGGTTGGGTACTTCATATAGATTACATGAGCTAAAACGTAATGGATTTTTGGTTTCATTCCAATACTCAAAAACCTAGTTGTTACGTACTTCTGTCATTACTTATTTAATATTCTCTCTCATGTCATCGCACCTTGACAATTCCACTTCCAAACCTTATTAAAATAAAATATGAGATATAAATAGTAAAAAATTATTTTATTGGGTCAAAATATAATTATATGGAGATATAAATGATACAACTTGAAACCTATTAGGGGTTAAAATTAAATTAATTTTTTTTTAAAAAAAAAATGGCACAATGAACAATGGCGCGCACTAATTTTAGACATCCTTTTGGTGCATGGTTGGGTTGGCCTAATGAGTGTGTTTAGTTCTGGGTAGGATCAGTAATGGTTCGGGCCGGGCTTTGGCCTTGTCCATAAAATATATTAAGCTCAATCCCTCAAAACCTCTGTCCATTTATGAGAGAGTCGGGTCCAGCCCTAACCCGTTTGATATGGGGCCAAGCTCGACCCTAAATTTTTTAAAAATTATTAATTAAATAGTAATATTTTAAAAAAAAAAAAATTGAAATAACCTCACTATAAAATGAATTTTTCAAAAGTTTACAATTTTTAAAATACATTATAAGTCCTAAATATTAAAAAAAAAAAGTAATAAGTAATACTGATACAACTTGAACAAGGTTAAAAAATAATAATAAATCATAAAATACTATATTAGTGCATTAAACAATACTAATAATAAATAATTCTAAACTATAAACATATAATTTTACAAACATATATTAAAAAAAATTATATGTAATAAAATGCTGGAACTTTTATTTTAAAAATCTTTATCCAACCTTTTAACTAAAAGGTCTCGTTATATAAGGCCCTAATTTCAGTCATTTTCTTAAGTGTTGAGCTAAAATCCTGCGGATCCGGACCATTCTGCGTCTAATTGCGAAGCCTGGTTATGGGCTGCATATTTTGTGATGTTGGACAACTGTTTATATTGATTTTGTTGTATGTATGCCGTGCATGAACAGCAAACTCTGCGACCAAATCACATTGCTATATTGACTAATTGGAATTGGAAAAGAGAGTAGAAAATTCTCTCAGAGTGGAAGTAGAATTCTCCACATATTTAAATAGGAGTAGATATTTCGTCTTTAGGAGACGTATAATTCTGGATGTACTATAAATGTCTATATTCAATATTCCAGTAAATTTCAGATTATATATGTGTAGATTTGAATTGTAAAAAAAAAAAAAAAAAAAACCCTTCTCTTTTCACTTTCAAAATAAATAAATATAGATTGAATGGAAAATGACATTTACTGGAGACATCTTGATAAAGAATTAATGGCTATGTGAATTTTCCACCAAGACTATTTGAGGAAATAGTCTGTTGTCTTGATATAATTTTTCATTTTCTAAGTTTTTTTTTTTTTTAAAAAAAATTATTGAAAACCTCATCGTCAAATCACCCATTATGAACTTAAACGGAGTAGATAAAATCTTCGGCTTTCCCAGACTCTTACAAAAAAGACATTCCCCAGATTTGAACACAAGACTTGAAGATCAGATCATAAACCTTACACCACCAAACCACACCCTTTGGTAACTTCATTTCTTATGTTTTGTTAAAATTTATTTATACTATAAAATAGGGTCCACGGCTATAAAATTGTAAAAATATGATATAGAATTTATGATGTTTTTATGAAAAACTGATATTAAAATAAATGTTGTTGTATGGTAGGTCAAGTATTTGCATGATAGACCGAGACAATATTAATTGATTAATATATGCGGGAATAACTCTTATTTCTATATTAACTAACCAATGTTTGATTTGATAAAGGAATTTCGATTAACATTTAATCATTCATTTATAGTGTAACCCGTTATTTCGGAACCCTTGGACTTAACTTGATTGGAGCCGTTTGGTAGGTCAATTCACCATATACATCCAGAATTTTTATCCTCTCAGAATCTAAACTTGATTGGAGGATCCGAAAATGAAATCAAACGTCTTCATTTACCACCCTCTGCACTGGACTTCTTGGAGGATTCGAAAATGATCTCATAGACTACTAAAAACTTATCTTTTATTAAGTGTTTTTGTTATATTAAGTTTAACTTTAATTGTTCCCAAATTAATAAATTAGTTTAAAAATAAATATTTATTTTCATAAATTTTTATTAATTATTTATAACAAAAATAAAATAAAACATTTTATTAAAATAACATGTGAGATATAAATAGTAAAAAATTATTTTATTGGATTAAAATATAATTATATATAGGTATTAATGAAACAACTTAAAACTATTAGAGGTTAAAATTAATTTAATTTTTTTTTTAAAAAAAATAAAAATTGCGCAATCAACAGTGGCGCGCTCTAATTTTGGGCATCATTTTGGTGCTATGGTTGGGGTTAGCCTAATGAGTGTGTTTGGTTTTGGGTAGGATTCGCAATGGGTCGGGCCGGGCTTTGGTCTAATCTAAAAAATATATTAAAGCTCAATCCCTCAAAACTTGTATCTATTTATGAGAGAGTCGGGCCCGACCCTAACCCATTTGATATGGGGCCAGATTGGGGAGAAAATCTTTGGTGCAACAGTGGTACCACGTCATCCATGCAACAAACCAATCCTCATTTGCCACGCGTGCTAAAAAGTCAAAAAACAACTAAAAAATATGAAGAAAATTAAACATGTTATTTTTTAATTGATTGGTGGTACCACGTCATCCATACCACTGTTGCACCAAATATTTACTCCAGATTGGGACCAAGTTCGGCCCTAAATTTTTAATTTTTTTTAAAATTAAATATTAGTATTTTAAAAAAATAATTTGACATAACCTCAGTATAAAATGAATTTTTCAAAAATTTACACTTTGAAAAATACATTATAAGTTCTAAATATTAAAAAAAAAAAAAAACTAAGAAAGTAATAAGTAATAATGATACAACTTGAACAAGCTTAAAAAATAATAATAAACTATAAAATACTACACTAATACATTTAACAAAACTAATAATAAATAATTCTAAATTCTAAATATATAATTTTACAAACATATATAAATTTTTTTAAAATTATATATAATATAGGGTCGGGCAGAGACTTTTATTTTGAAAATCTTTATCAAATCTTTTAATTAAAGGATCTCATTATATAAGACCCTAATTTCAATCATTTTCTTAGGAGCTGGACTAAAATCTTACGGATCTGGACCAGTCCGGATCTAATTGCAAAGCCTAATTATAGGCTGCAAATTTTGTGTTGTTGCACAATTGTCTATATTGATTTTTCAGTAGGTATGCCGTGCATGAACAGCAATCTCTGCGACCAAATCACATTGCTATATTGACTAATTGAAATTGGAAATTTCCACCTCTTTTAACTTCTGATTTCACTTTCAAAATAAATAAATAAATAAATATCGACCAAATCCAATACTATCCATAAATTTATAGATTGAATGGAAAATGATATTTACTGGATCCATCTTGATAAGAAATGAATGGCTATGTGAATTTTCCGCCAAGACTATTTGAGAAAATAGCCTGTTGTCTTGATACAATTTTTCATTTTCTAAGTGATTTTTTTTTTAAAAAAAAAAATTTGGAAATTCTACCATCAAACCATCCCTTCCGGACTTAAACGGAGCATGTAAGATTTCTGAATGTCTAGACTCTTGCAAAAAAAAAAAAAACACATTCTCTAAATTCGAATTCAGGACCTGAAGTCCTCAACGCTACACCACCAAACCATGAGAACTTCATTTTCTAAGTTGTTAAACTTTACATACACTATAATATAGGGTCCACGGCTATAAAATTGTAAAAATATGATCTAGATTTTATGATGTTTTTATGAATTAAAATAAATATTGTCGTAGGTTAGGTCAAATATTTGCATGATAATCGAGACAATTTCAATTGATAATATTTGCAGGAACAACTCTTATTCCTATATTAACCAACCATTATTTGATTTGATAAAGAAATTTCGATTTACATTTAATCATTCATTTATTAGTGTAACCCGTTGTTTCGAAACCCTTGGACTTAACTAGTGAAGTGCCACCGCAGGGTAGGTCAATTCACCAGATACATCCAGAATTTCTATCCTCTCAAAATCCAAACTTGGTTGGAGGATCCGAAAATGAAATCAAACATCTTCCTTTACCACCCTTTGGACTGGACTTCATTGGAGGATCCGAAAATGATCTCCCAGACTAATAAAAACTTATCTTTTATTAAGTATTTTTTTGTTATATTTAAGTTTAACTTTAATTGTTCCCAAATTAATAAATTAGTTTAAAGATAAATATTTATTTTCATTATTTTTTATTAATTATTTATAACAAAAATAAAATAAAACATTTTATTAAAATAACATGTGAGATATAAATAATAAAAATTTATTTTATGGGTTAAAATATAATTAATCAAAACTATTAGAGGTTAAAAATTAATTCAGATTTAAAAAAAAAAAAAAAAAAATTGCGCAATGAACAGTGGCGCGTTCCAATTTTGAGCAACATTTTGGTGCATGGTTGGGTTGGCCTAATGAGTGTGTTTGGTTTTGGGTATGAAAATCTTTATCAAACCTTTTAACTAAAGGGTCTCATTATATAAGGCCCTAATTTCAATCATTTGCTTAAGAGCTAGACAAATCCTGCGGGTCCGGACCCGTCGGGATCTAATTGCGTAGCCTAGTTATGGGCTGCAAATTTTGTGTTGTTGCACAACTGTCTATATTGATTTTGCTGTATGTATGCCGTGCATGAACATCAAGCTCTGCGACCAAATCACATTTGCTATATTGACTAATTGAAATTGGAAATTTCCACCTCTTTTAACTTCTGTTTTCACTTTCAAAATAAATAAATAAATAAATATCGACCAAATCCAATACTATCCATAAATTTATAGATTGAATGGAAAATGATATTTACTGGATCCATCTTGATAAGAAATGAATGGCTATGTGAATTTTCCGCCAAGACTATTTGAGAAAATAGTCTGTTGTCTTGATACAATTTTTCATTTTCTAAGTGTTTTTTTTTTTTTTTTTTAATTATTGGAAATTCCACCGTCAAACCACCCCTTTCGGAATTAAACGGAGCATGTAAAATCTATGTCTGTCCCAGACTCTTACAAAAAAAAAAAAACGCATTCCCTAGATTTGAACTCAGAACCTGAAGGTCAGGTCCTAAACGTTACACCACCAAATCATGGTGTAAATATCCCGAGTTTTTCGGAACATTGTTGGAATGTTTCCGAATTAAAGATAAGAATTTGGAACGGGATAGTAATCGAAAATAAGAGTTTTATGGGTTGGAAAATAGTTCAGAATATTTTAAAGTGAAGTTTGGTCGCGTTGGAAAATGCGTGGTTTCGAGAACCAGTTACGCGATTTTTGATTTTATCATTCTACGCGTTAAAGATTTTTATTTCGGCTATAAAACTTTCAAACGAACTCCGATTGAGCTGAGTTTTAAACCATCAGACTCATTTTTCCGAGACGAACAACTTTCATGTTGAACACCTTTCGAAATTTACATCAGAATGGCTTCATAAATATGAAATTTCTAGAAAGTTCCATGACAGGGGCCTGAATGTAATTTCGCGGGGTCAAAGCACAAATTTCCAAATTGTTCTATATATAACTTGAAGTTTCCGTTATTTACAAAATTTCAAAACATTTCCATCCCCTCAAAACAGCTCATCGTCCCTAAAACTTGATCAGTGATGGCCTGGTCGCGCCGGCGGCCAACCGGCCATCGCGGTGATGGAGGAGCAACACCCGGCCACCCTTCATTCAACGGTGGCCGGCGGCGACGCCAGAAACACCGGAAATGACGAGAAACAGAGTAGAGATGCACGAGCTTTAACTTTTCGATCCCGGCTATTCGCTTCATTTCACGGCCCGAGCCACCCGTCAAATCGAAGCCCTCGAAGAGTACTACAAGGTTGCGGTGTCGATTTTGTGGAACAACGTTTGGTTTCACTCCAATCGAGAGAAGAAGATTCGAATGAATAGTGACCCATGATGAACAGTAACTTCGATCGAAATTCCGTCAATTCCAGCGCGTTCGTGGGATCATTTGGAGTCCGTATGCCCTCGAAATCTCGGTAAGACCTCCCGGTAAAAATCCATAAATTTCAAGTTTTCCATTAAATGTTCGTATGCATCCAGTAGTTTCGTAGCATAGCGTAATGATATAAAATGAATTGTTTGAGTATTAGTATATTGAATACGAACATTCGGTAGAATCCGAGTGAAAACGAAATGAGTTTGATCGATCCGATAGAATATGTAAGTTTTGGGTAAAAGTGGATTTTTGCGTATAAAGATGTGTTTTGGTTTTGATGATAGTTATGAGTTATTTATGATATTACGAACATGTTTGGATAAATCTGGGAAGGTTCGGAGGGTTCGAGACCTTTTCGTAGCATTTGCGGAAATTTTTTCGGAATAATTTTCCAAAAATGCGCAAACCGAGGATTCAAGTTAATTAATGGCATGAATTAGTTTGTATTGGTATTTTAAGAATAATAGAACTGGAATCATTGAAATCGGATTTAATTTGGTTGTTCCAAAAAGATCTGGGATCTTATCGTAGTTAAGTGGAAAATATCGTAAATCGCGATTCTGACAGATCTTCGCCATTTATTTTGACAGATGTGACTAGAACCTGGAGTGCTCGCAAAGCCAGGTAAGTAACTCATGCGATGAGAGCTTAATGTGTCATTTCATGTTTTGAATATATGTGTGTGTGTGTGTGTGTGTGTGTGTGTAGATGATTGATATGTTAGGTTAAACATATATATATATATATATATATATATATATATATATATATATATATATATATATATGCATTGATGTGTTTGAAGTGAAATTTTTGATAAACTTAATGTCTATGTGTATGTATGAATTGTACATAAAGGTATGAATGTGTAACGATATGAAATGGTGTATGTGAATGAATATGGAAATGTATGAGTATGTATTTGTATATGCATATGATGTTAAGAGACGTATAGGTTAGATATGTTCATTTGGTAAAAATATTATATCAAATGTTCCTAAATAGAGATTCTGAATAAATATGTTTGATCGATAAAGGAAAAGCTATGAGGACTATCAAAGGTATGACATTTGAATTTTGTAACATGATGTGTATTCATATGTTTGAAACATATATTTGTATGTGAGTGTTTGAATCATGTTTTGGAATGTTTGTTATGGATGTGCTTGTATATGAGAAGTCGCGCGATGTGTTTGGTGTGCCGTGATATGTATGCATGTTTGTATGTTTAATTGATTGATGTTCTCGTGGTATAGTAGTCGAGCTGGTTAGGAATCCGTTCGGGCGGAATTCATCTCATACCTATTCTAAAATAGGTAATAAGTCTCGTACGAGCATTGTATGTATAAACCAGCCATAAGTGTGTATTGTTGGATGATGTGATCTTGGATGTACCGATTGTTATGTGTTCTTTGTGGTTGGTTGTACATGATGTTTGTAAATATGTCTGTCTGTATGTATGTGTATGACATAATCCGTGATATTTATGGATTGTGTATGCTTATGTGAAATGGATGGATGATTTGAAACTGATGTGAATATCAAAGGTTATAAAGTGTGTTAGCTAAGTTGTATTGATATGTACGTATATGTGTAAGGATTCTGAAATTATATTTGTATGTATATAAATGAAGTGTGCTACGACATGTGTGAATGCAAATGGACCCCAAGTGTTAAGCTATTATAAAGTTACCGTGAATAAAGAAGGTTAAAGAAAGATTGTTTTGGTATTGAAGAAAGAAATTTTTGTATTAGAGTTAGTTGTAACCGAATATAAAGAAGTTTGTTAAAGTTATTTATTTGAAGATATTTACTTGTGATAAATATTAATATGTAACCTCGTGTTTCAGCGTTGAAATAGTTCCGATGTTATGTGACATACTTTGTGATTTTGAATCCAAGCTTCGTGTTCTTTGAATGTCTGGCCGTTGTGTTGACAACCTATAAATATGAAAATTTAAGATACGTAAGATATAAAAGATAATAGAAAGCTGATGATTCTAAAACTTGTATTAACTTGATAATTCTGAAACACTACTAATATGATTGATTTGTATATTTGTTTGTAGCGCTAGCATGGTTACTTACTGAGTTTTCAAAACTCACACCAAACCAGTTTGCTAGTTTTGCAGGTTGACTTCAAGATTGGTCAACCATGATAGCTTTGGAAGTCATGCTCGAGACGCGGATCACCCAAGTGGCAGTCACCCTCACAAGTGTCCTGGAAAGAGTTTAGAGGCCTAGGAATTGTGATTGATGTTCTGTTTTTTTCGTGCTGAGCACGTGAATTGTATTTAATAAGTTAAAGTTTTAATTGTTTATGATGTTGTGGGCAGAGCCCTTGAGTGTTGATAGATGATATGGGCACGGAGCCCTTAGGTAATATTTTTTATGTGTTGGTGTGGACTTGAGGTCCATTTTGATATATGATGTTTATTTTAGGATCGCCTTGGTGCTAGACTGAGATCCAGGTTGTCCAGTTTTATGATACATCATGTCGGATTTTCGTAAATTTAGAGGCTTATGGAGATGGGTCAATCATGTCTCTTGCCAGTAGTATCCTGCTTCTGGCGGGGTGTTACACATGAGAACTTCATTTTCTAAAATTGATAAAATTTACATACACTATAATATAAGGTCCATGGCTATAAAATTGTAAAAATATGATCTAGAATTTATGATGTTTTTATGAAAAATTGATATTAAAATAAATATCGCCGTAGTTATGTCAAATATTTACATGATAGATCGAGACAATTTCAATTGATTAACATACGCGAAAATAACTCTTATTCCTATATTAACCAACCACTGTTTCATTTGATAAAGGAATTTCGATTAACATTAATCATTCATTTATGAGTGTAACCCGTTATTTCGGAACCCTTGGACTTAACTTGTGAAGTGCCGCCGTATGGTAGGTCAATTCATCAGATACATCCAAAATTTCTATCATCCCATATTCCAAACTTGATTGGAGGATCCGAAAATGAAATCAAACATCTTCATTGACCACCATCTGGACTAGACTTCATTGGAGGATCCGAAATGATCTCCGAGACTACTAAAAACTTATCTTTTATTAAGTGTTTTTTGTTATATTAAGTTTAACTTTAATTGTTCCCAAAGTAATAAATTAATTTAAAAATAAATATTTATTTTCATTAATTTTTTATTAATTATTTATAACAAAAATAAATTAAAACAGATTATTAAAATAACATATGAGATATAAATAGTAAAAATTTATTTTATTAGGTTAAAATATAATTATATGGAGTATAATGATACAACTTAAAACTTTTAAGGATTAAAATTAAATATTTTTTTTTAAAAAAAAAATTGTGTAATGAACAGTGACACGCTCCAATTTTGGGCATCCTTTTGATGCATGGTTGGGGTTGGCCTAATGAGTGTGTTTGGTTCTGGATATTATTGGCAGTGGGTCGGGCCAGGGTTTGGCCTAGTCCATGAAATATATTAAAGTTCAATCCCTCAAAACATCTGTCCATTTATGAGAGAGTCGGCTCCGGCACTAACCCGTTTGATATGGGCAGAGATTAGGGCAAAGCTCGGTCCCAAATTTTTAAAAAATTATTAATTAAAATGTAGCACTTTTTAAAAAAAAATTGACATAGCCTCACTATAAAATAAATTTTTCAAAAGTTTACATTTTGTAAAATACATTATAAGTTCTAAATATTAAAAAAATAAAATTAGAAAGTAATAAGTAATACTGATACAACTTGAACAATCTTAAAAAATAATAATTAGTCATAAATTAGTACACTAGTATATTAAACAATATTAATAATAAATAATTCTAAATTACAAATATATAATTTTACAAACATATATAATTTTTAAATAATAAAGGGTCTGACTGAGATTTTTATTTTAAAAGTCTTTATCAAACCTTTTAACTAAATGGTCTCATTATATAAAATCGTAATTTCAGTCCTTTTTTTAAGGATTGGGGGTAAAATCCTGCGGGTCCGGACAAGTGCGGGTCTAATTGCGAAACCTAGTTATGGGCTGCATATTTTGTGTTGTTGCACAACTGTTTATATTGATTTTGTTGTATGTATGCCGTGCATGAACAGAAAATCAAATTGCTATATTGACTAATTGAAATTGGAAATTTCCACTCTTTTAACTTCTGTTTTCACTTTCAAAATAAATAAATAAATAAATATCGACCAAATCCAATACTATCCATAAATTTATAGATTGAATGGAAAATGCATTTACTGGACCCATCTTGATAAGAAATGAATGGCTATGTGAAATTTCCACCACGACTATTTAAGGAAATAGTCTGTTGTCTTGATACAATTTTTCATTTTCTAAGTAAATTTTTTTTTATGAAGTTATTAAAAATCTTATCATCAAACTACTTATTCCGGACTTAAACAGAACATGTAAAATCACCGACTGTTTTAAACTTTTACAAAAAAACGCATTCCTTATATTCGAACTAAAAACTTAAAGGTCAAATTCTAAATCTTATATCATCAAATCACGCTTATTGAGAACTTCATTTTCTAAGTTGTTAAACTTTACATACACTATAAAATAGGGTCCACGACAATAAAATTGTAAAAATATGATCTAGAATTCATGATGTTTTTATGAAAAACTGATATTAAAATTATTTTATTAGGTTTAATAAAAAATCGTCATTATATATGTCAACAAACAATGATGGTTTTTAATACAAAAACGTCATTATTTAGATTAATTAGTAACAATGACAACGGTTACGATAAAATAACTGACATTGTTATGCGTAACAGTGCATTATTGTTCTTTTCAAAGAATCATGATCGAATTTTTAATGAACTAAAATGACGATTATTACAATCATTTTTTATCTATTAAAAATGACAATTATTATGAAAAAAGAAAAAAAAAGAATTATCTTTTTACATATAAAAGATGGTGTTTTTAAAGAAAGAACATTCATATTTAAAAAAAAAAAAATAGATGAAGATGATGATGAGGGTTATATTTAATAAGCGTTATCTTTTTACCGTGTTAAAAAAAATGAAAGTTGTTAAATATAATTGATGAGTGGAAAATATATCAATATTTACTGTTTTTTTACTTAATATTTTGTATGGTTTCTCGAGTTTTATGAACGTTTTGATGTGTTTTAATTTATTTTGTAGATAAAATAAAATCGGGACTCAATGAAATCAATCAGGACGAAATGTGGAACAAATAAGGGCAAAAAATAGACTTGACATTTGGATTTTTGAGGTTGGAAACTTAAAATGACGTTCTAATGAAGTATAATTTCGGAAATTTCAGCTTTGAGCAATTTTCGTATTTTGGCCATAACTTTTTACTCCGATATCGGAATGAAGTGATTCAAGTTTCAGATGAAATAAGACTCAAAGATCTACAACTATGATGTTCATAAGAATTTCGAATTCTGAAGTTTTCAAGACCGAAATTGATGAAAAATTCAAAATGTGTTATGTGTAATTATTAAAATCATTACCAAAAATAAAATAAAAAAATGGAAAATGACAATTTACACTTGTCAAACTTCCACCAAACATGTGGAGGATTTGGTGACATGTTTGGTGGCATGTTTGGTGGTATATTTGGTGGAGAAATTGGCAGAAGCCTTTATATTTGCCTATAAATAGCATGCCATATTTGATGTAAAACTCGTGTTTTCTTCTAGGATTTCTCTGTAAAACTTAGAAGAGAGTGTCTTGTTTGTTTATTTCAGTTTTCTTGTATTTTCTTTTTATTTTTAGTAATAAAATCCTGTCTGTTTTCATTCAAGCATGAGTAGGTAACTTATTTCTGCTGGAGTAAAGGGTGAAGCTTTAATATGATAAGGTAAGTCAATCTCATTTTAATTATAATATAGAAATTATAAATTAATAATATTGATTAATGTTTATACCGCATCTATGGCTGATTTTATTTATTTGACATAATTAGATACTGCCTATATGGTCGGTCTTTAGGTGACAGTTGATTACCGCCTATATGGCTGGTTATGGACAAATAATAACACAACCTTTATGGCTGGTTGGACTTAATTAATTGGATAATACAGAAAATTTCTATATTATAATAAAGTGAGATTCCTACCCTAACTTCATAATTTTATTTTTATTGTTTTAACTTTTAAGTTTTCAACTTGTTTTATTATGTTTTGTTTATTTATGTCTTTAGCAATCTTAGGTATGTGTTGTAACTAAATAAAGTATTTGAGGTTGTGATGAACTCCAATATTAGTGGTTTTATAAGTTGATTATTTTGTGTCTTGAGTGATATATTGGTTTATTTATTGAGTTTTAATCTTAATGCTTCTTGTTGATTTGCCCCCAATAAAATTGATGTGGTAAACTTAAAATTAACTTGGAAAATGGATTTTGGGTTTCAGCCTTAGACTCAATAGCTCACGGTCTCACCTTAGATATTTCATTCCAGGATAGGAATCTACCTGTCGGGTGTGGGTAGCCATAATTGGAACTTGACCTTAATAATTCAAAGTTTCTTAGTTAACATAGGAATATAGTAAATTGGGTTACTTTAGGTGTTTGCATATGACCATCGCAAGAGACTTTTGCATATTTTCATGTTCCAGGTTAATAAACCGATATATTACACAAGCATAAGATAATCTCTTCATCTTTAGAAGAATATTGGAATGATTCACGACCCTAGATTGTTTTATAATATTGATTTCTTTTAATTTACTTTGGCATGTTTTATTTACTAGTTTTTAGATAAAATCACCAACCAAACAACAATCAATCTTTTAGATACTTGTAGAAATTTAACTTCAATAAATTAATAGCATAAGTATTAAGTCATCGTGGGATCGATACATTTTATACTACTTAAACGATACATGCGCTTGTAAGTGATTTCACAACACCGATCAAGTTTTTGGCGCCGTTGACAGAGACTTATTTATCTTTTACTATTAATTTTGAGGTTAGATACTTTACTTGTGTCTAATTTATTTTTACTTATTATTTTTGTTTTCTTATGTTTCAGGTTATCAAACACTTAATAAGAAGGAACATAAGCTTTGAATGTTGGACAATTATGACCCATAGCATCACTATTTATAAAAGACATTGTGTTTTTGTACAAATTAACTATGTGACAAAAGGAAATTGCTATTTTATCATTATTGTAATTGAATTACTTGGATATATTAATGATAAAAGTCCATATGTTTAAATCGGATTAATAAGATATGAGACATTATTAATCCACGAACGGTTTAATCATTAAATATCCTTAGTCAAAGTATTATCAAGACTGGACATTGATAATGCGGAATAGACTAGTATTACACTTGTGCGCGTTATGGAAGCTTAACGTCATAGTTCTCGTATATTTAGGTATTTGATACTTATGCAAGTGTAATAAGAGATTCTGTTAGCTGTTAGACCGGGAACAGTTCGCTCTGGATAGACCCACTCAGAATCCCATTGGTAGTATGACTATGTGTATATAGGAATCCGAATCAGGGTAGATGTATGTGATCTTTAACATGAGACTTACGTCGCTATTACTTGCAACAATCGGTTTACTTTGGTATTGGTCGTCTGGAATTTTAACAGGTTCTGTGTACTCCTGTATTAGGTTTACTGAGAATCGTAGTTATTGGATGTGATGTCAAGATGAGAGTATCACTTCAGTCATATGGAGATGATGGTCACACTGGATACGAAACTAGTACTCTTAAAAGCGCTACAGCTATCGAGAAAGTATGACTAAGTCATGACTTTCTGATTACAGAAATTAGTTACTCGGGATCCGATATATGCTTCGTACGGGGTAGACACAAAGTCAGCCCTAGGCCTAGCATGTGACATCCGATACCGGATCGTATTACGCATTACATAGTATTACTACAGCCGATACAGATAATATTCCTCGGCGGATATTTCTGGAGAATTGGGTAGGCACGGTGCTTTGCTAGAAGCCAACCATGTCTTGTAAATCGGTGAGAATGTGGTACGGGGTACGCACGTGTTCGGATAGTCCGACAATCAGATTTACTGTCAACATATCCAGTAATCTCTTGGGTAGCTTCCCAAAGATTCACCAATGACATTTGACTCGAATATAATTAATCTGAGATTAATTATAAGAGAGAAAATTAGTATGGGATTAATTGCGGCATGAATTAATCTGGGATTAATTCGTATAGAAGAGAGAATGCGATTAATTTAGAATTAATCGATAAAATAAATTTAATAGTTAGATTGAAATTTTCTATTTAATTTATTTATTTGGGCTAAAATAATATATCAGATATATTAATTGAAATTGGATTTCAATACGAAATTAAAATTGGATTTTAATTCACGCGAACGAATTAATTCGTAAGCGACTATCGTAATAATTTTGCGAGGCATAATTATTTAATTAAATTGGATTTAATTATGTTGTGACAAAAAATTCGTTTAATTTCGAATTAAACGAACCGGGCCTAAGTCTAGTTATGTGTTGAGTAAGCCAACTCAAATTTTGAATTTAAATGTGGTGGGACCCGTAACTTACATCAAATGTCAACACATTGATGGAAGTAGTTGGCAATAGTAATTCACTCATTTAAAACTTATGAGTGGTAAATGTATCACTATTTCCCACTCATTTGACCTAATATTTTGTATAGTTTCTTGAGTTTTGTGAATATTTTGATGTGTTTTGTGTTATTTTGTAGATAAATAAAATTTCAAGACTCTCTGGAGGTGATTTGGGGACAAAATAGTGAAAATTGGAAAAAAAGGTATTTTGGTAATTTTGGCTCGTCCCGACGCGCAAGCCTTTGGCGTCGCGACGCCTAACATGCACCAAGACTTGCTAACGTGCGCCGGGTCCACAAGTCAGAATCTGAGAAAAGTTTGACTTTGCTAACGTGCGCCGTGCCACGTGTCACCATCACAGCTGATCTGCTAACATACGCTGTGCCACGTGTCAGCATCCTACGGTGCCGACAGTCGCCATCGCCATGTGTCACTCTACGTGTCTGCCATGTCATCATCCACAAAACCGGTTGACCGAGTCAAAGTGCCACATCATTGCCACGTCATCATCAACCAATCACAGCGTGCCACATGTCATCATTCTATGGTGCTGACATTCATTTTCGCCACGTGTCGCCACGTCAGCACCACATCATCGCCACATCAGTGCCAATTATTGACTCATTTATCCGAATTGACACATGGCAGATAAGAATATGAAATCAGCCAATCACGAGCCGCCACGTGTCGCAATCATTGAGCTCTCAGCCGCCTTGCCACGTGTCACCTTATCACTTTATCCAGAATCTCACATGACGAACCAGAAGATGCCACGTCGACAATCACGCGAGTCGCGACGCCGACCCCCTACTGACGCCTATAAATAGAGCTCGAAATTTTAGTTTCAGATGTACCTTCCTCTCTAATTTCTCTGATGTAAATAGAGAGTTTTCTATCTAGTTTCTTTTAAATTTTAGTTTTGTAATTAATTTTAATTACGTTCTGTAATAATAGTAATTTACTTTCTTTACTTTTTACAGTTTTTACTATTCACCATGAGGAGGTAACTTCCCCCTGCTAGGGTGAAATGTAATTCTTTTACTATTGCTATTTAGATTAATCTCCCTTAAATATAATATTCACTATTTAAAATTTGACTTAAAAAGGATATCGCTATATTGGTCGGTTGGTAATTCATTTTAATCTGGTTTAAACCTGACTAATCAAGGATATCGCCAGATTGGTCGGTTGGTAATTAAATTTTCTTACCGCCTATATGGCAGGTTTATTTTGGTTCCACCTTTATGGCTGGTTGGACTTAATTTGACTTAATCAGGTTACCGCCTATATGGACGGTTGGTAAAATAATCACAAGTTAATATATTATATTAAGGGAGATATCTAAATAGTAAATATTAAAAGTTGATCCTTTTACCTTAGCATTTTATTTTATTGTAATTTACTTTTTAGATTTTACTTTACCGCAATTACTTTTCAGCATTTTTACTTTATGTCTTTTACTTTTAAGTTTTTACTAGCCCTAGTTATGTGTCGTAACTAAGTTAGTTATCTGTGGTTGTGATGAATTCTAATATCACCGGTTTATAAGGGGTTATTTTATAGTTTGGGTAATTTAAAGGTTTACTTATTAAGTCTTAAGCTTAATGCTTCTTGTTGTCTGATCACCAATAAGATTGATGTGGTAAATCTAAAATAAACTTGACAAAGGAATTTTAGGTTTCAGCCTTAGACTTAATAGCACACGATCTTCCTTGAGGATAGATAACCATTTAATAGATTTCCTTACAGGATAGACATATACCTGTCGGGCGGGGGTAGCCATAATTGGAACTTAAACTTAATGAATCCAGATAATTTGGTTGACATAGACATATGGTTCAATTGGGTTAAACTGGGTATTTGCGTCTGACCATCGACAGAGGCTTTTGCATAATTTAGTGTTCCAGGTTAGTAAACCGATTTATTACACAACCATGAAATAATCACTTCATCTTTTAAAAGATATTAGAAAGATTCACAACCCTAGATAGTTTTTAATATTGAATTTTCTTAAACCTACTTTTGTGCAATTTTATTTACTTGTTTTTAAATTTAGAATTATCACCATTTCAAATCAATCAATCAACCTGTTAGATACTAGTAATCACTTGACCTCATAAAATTAATAGATTAGGTATTAAGTCATCGTGGGATCGATACTTTTTATACTACTTGAACGATACGTACGCTTGCGTTATATGTGTGTGTTTACGCTGGTCAAAAACACATAATAACCAAAAGGTCTTGGAACTATTCACTCTCATTCTTTCTTTCATGCTTGGCCGAATCTCTCTCTCACTTGGAAGAAAATTTTGCTTCAATTTTTTTGAAAGCTAGCACTTGGAGAGTCTTACAAGGTGATAGGGAAACTCACCTAAAGGTTTAACAACTAATCAAAAGCTTGGAGCTTCATCCTACAAAGAAATTTTTTGAAATTTCTAACCAAATCAATGTAAGTATTTCCGCAACTTTACTTAATTCATTCACACTCAAATCGTGTTTAGGATCTTGGAAGCATGTCTTAGAGACTTACAATAGTATCTAGAGCCTTCTAAACTTGATTTTGAAATCTATGGTTCATAACTTTAATTTGGGTATTTTTGCTTGGAGCATGAAATTTCTAAATTGAGTGTTTGGTTGATGTTAGATGATGATAACTTTGAGTTGTGAATCATTGGATTGTTGAAAATTTGATTGGATCAAATTTCCCCAATTCCTTTAGGTTGGCCGAATACTACCCTAGGATTATCTCATGGCGATTTTTTAAAATTAGACACTTGGATGTGTTAATGGCATGAAATGAATGTTAAATGTTGATTTAATTGGATTGAAATCAAATTGAATGTTAATTTCTTGCTTATTTGCGTGAGATGCATGTTGTTGGAGACTTGATTTTGCTTTAATTTATGTTGGACATGAATTGGAATGATAAAGCATGATTAATTAGATTAATTAATATTTTGGAAATGTTAGATTAATTAATTAGTTGTGTTAATTACACTTTAATTTGATAAATGTAATGTTTGGAATATTATATTAATATAAATTAGTCCCTAAAATTCTAATTAGGCTAATTTGATTATATTTGGATTAATGGGCTTGATTGGACCAAGTTTGGTTTTGAAAAATTGGGTTGGATCCAATTGGGCCTAAACCATTTCCATAAAAGTCCAATATATGAATTTTATGCCTTTAATAATTTAATTGGGCCTAATGGGCCAAAATTAATTTTTGGCATATGGTGATTCCTAAATGGGCCAAGGCATTATGGGTTTGATCCATAATGGCCAAAATTCCATGCCTAAAGAATTAATTAAAAGCTCATTGGACCTAATCGAATTGGCATTGGATGCTAAATGGGTCTTTGAGGCCATATGGATTGGATTTGGAATCCAAGTCTAAAAAGACATTAATAAAATAACTGTAATTGTTTAATTTGGAATTCAACTTGAATTAAAATTGGATTTAATATTGTAGTTCGATATAATTCAAGAATACTTACTTGGAGTATTTATTCTTAAACAAGTTGGACTCGCGCAAATCAAATCGCTGTATGAACATTGGATGGTCATTAATTGAAGAATTAATTAATTTGATTAGATTGATTGACAACATGTTATGTGTGAATGCTTGGATGTATTTGTTTGAATAATGTATAACGAATGAATATTATATGGGTATGGGCAATTTTGGAAATTGTTGTACATATGGTATTTATTTGAAATTGGACCTGTGAGTCCAGCCTATCACCTCTCATTCTCATTGTATTTCTCTTCTCACCAATTCCCCTCAATGTAAATGAGGTTTCTTATAGTGTTATGTAATTGGGTTTTAGAAGAATGTAAAGTGCTAGCGGGAGAGAGGAAGGGAGAGAGATTTGTTCTAGGAATAAATTGTATATATCCATCCGTATATCATTATTAAATTTATCGCGCCTTATTATGCTTTTAGAATGCACGTTTAAGGGTGTATGATGAGACATAATCAAAGATAATAAATTGGTTGCCAATTTACAAAAACACCCTCACATTTAATATTAAGCGTTTCCTTCCATTTAGTGGTTCTCTCTCAAGATCCAAGATTGGCTTTGATTTGTTGGCCAAAGTCAAGATCATTGTCTATCGCGGATGTGTTTGAACCATGAAAGCTTTGTTAATATCGCATGTCTTGGGCAGTTGTGACTTGTTGGCCAAATTCAAGGTCACTCTTGTTCATCAACGTCGATTACGAAGCTTTCCCACTGTCAATGGATCACGCTTAACTGGAATCATTAAGCTTGTTGAGCCAAAGCCAAGGCTTAGTTGATTCAGAGGAAACAGGTTAGGAAATATATTGGATATATGTTTCGGATTTGGAAGTCCACCTACCAGATCTAGGAATTGGATGGGATCCAATTGATCTTAGAGATCTACCTAGTTAACTTTTATACAGCTTGTTGGCCAAAGTCAAGGTTGTGTATTATTTAACGGGATCCTAGCCCACTAGGAAACTGGGTTTCTCGAGTACTCAACGGAGGGTTAGAGGCTCGCCGAAAATTAGTGGGAGGCTAGTTTTAAATTTTCAATTTTGTTTAATACTTGCTAATACGCGCGCTCTATTGTTATTATTTATCGTCATTATAAATATTAGTTGGACTAATTCCTTTATTGTTTTCTTTGAACAGTTAGATTGTACTCAAACATTACTCCACTTGTATTTGAGAGTATCTGAAATATTTGATTGGATAGTTGGACTATAGCAATCAAGATGGCTGGAAAGATTAGCGTTAGATACATAATCATGGCGAGAATGTCTTTAACGGCGTAAATTTTCCAGACTAGGAAATGAACCTCAGAATAGTCCTGGGAGCTGAGAAGTTGCTCTATTGATAGAGAGACCTCTCAGGCCTGAGCCCGGACTTGAGTGGCCAGTAGAGCGTGAGCTTTGGAAGACTCACCGTGATAATAACTTTACTGCTCAATCTGTTATGCTTGCTGCAATGACTCCTCAATTTCGTCGTCAGAACAAGAGATTGGATTCTTATAATATGATGTTGAAGTTGAAGGATCTTCATAGATCTAAACTTAGATCTCATAAGTATGAGTTGCAGAAGAAGCTCTTTCGTTCGCGTATGTCAGAGGGTACATCTGTCGAACACTATGTGTCGCAGATGATTACTAACATAGAACAGCTAGGTTAGCTGGGCATTACCTTTGAGGCGGGTTCATCATGAACTATAATATGATGAACCAAGAGAAAACTCTTGGAAAGTTAATGGCTATGTTGAAAGAGGCAGCACCAGAGCTTCTGAAAGGCAAGAAGCGCGAGGTGCATCTTACTTCGACATCCAAGAAGGCCAAGGCTTGGCCGAAGGCTTCTGGGGGTGTGAAGAAGAAGAAAAAGAAGGGCAAGGCTAAATCATCACAGTCTTCTGGGAAGACAAAGGACAAATTCCAAGACATCTGCCTACATTGTGGTAAACGGGGTCATTGGAAGCGTGACTGCCGTAAGTACCAGGCAGACTTGAAGGAAGCGAGTGCGGGCAAGGCTCCGGCTTCATGTATGTTTGTTATTGAAATAAACATGTCCACTACTGGTTTTAAAAATTGGATTTTTGATTCTAGATGTGGTACTCACATATGTACTGATGTGCAGGATCTGCAGATTAACATGAGACTGGCTTCAGGAGAGATCGACATTCGAGTCAGAAATGGGACGAGAGTCGCCGTTTTGGCCGTTGGCACCTATGTTTTGAATCTGCCCTCGGGGCATGTACTTACATTATGAGACTATTATTTTATACCTAGTTTGACTAGGAATATCATCTCTGTATTTAGTTTAACCCGATGCGGGTATACATTTGTATTCCGGAACACTGAGTGTTTTGTATATAAAGATGATATTTTGATATGTACAACAGATGTTAATAATGATCTTTATATTTTGAATATAAACGAATCTCAAACATATAACATGACAAACAAAAAGCTCAAATTGAGTAAAACAGATGCGACTTATTTGTGGCATTTTTATATGGGACACATTAATAAAACTCGTATATCCACATTTTCGAAGAATTGATACTTGGACGGATTTGATCCTAATTCATATGATATCTGCGAATCTTATTTGTTAGGTGAAATGCCTAAAACACCTTTTAGTGGTAAAGGTGTACGTGCCACCGAGCTATTAGCATTCGTTCATAGTGATATATGTGGGCCCATGTCTAGCCAGGCTAGAGGTGGATATGAATACTTCGTAACCTTTACGGATGATGCATCGCGTTATGGTTATGTGTATCTCATGAAACACAAGTCGGAAATTTTTGAGAAATTCAAAGAGTTTCGACACGAAGTAGAAAACAGACTGGCAAGAGTATTAAAACATTGCGGTCGGACCGTGGTGGAGAATACTTAAGTAATGAGTTTCAAAATTATTTGAAAGAATATGGTATTCTTTCAAAGTGGACTCCTCCCGAAACACCTCAATTGAACGGGGTGTCCGAATGGAGAAATCGAACTTTGTTGGACATGGTAAGGTCAATGATGAGTCGCACAGAGCTACCGATTTCCTTCTGGGGATACGCATTAAACAGTGCAATACTTATTTTGAATAAGGTTCCGTCAAAGTCTGTTGGACAGACTCCATATGAAATATGGACAGGAAAGAAAATGGGTTTCTCATTCCTGAAGATTTGGGGATGCTGGGCACATTGTGGGAACACACAGCTACCTGGGCGATGCTTTTCTGTCCTAGACTCGCGGCCTAGTTGGGAGTACGGAGTAGCCACGAGGGACTAAACCGGAGAGTAATGGAGTCGCCACCCGGTGTGAACCGGGAAAATGAGATTTAAGGCCGCACTCACCCCTCTCAAGGGAAGACCTCAAACCGTTGGGTTCGGAATGGTCCCTTACTTATGTCACTTGTAATAAAAGGATTTATGTAATAATTTAAACAGGCTTAAATAAAATTTATATCCAAAAATATCAAGCTTCTAAATTCATATGCATACATCAACAAGTTCATCACAACATGCAACATCACATGGCAATCTCATGAACATATTTCAATCCTATGATATGGAAAACTAAGAACAACCCAATCATGCTTGAGTACTATCTCATGAACCTATTAACCAAATAACATGCTAACAGCCTACTCATGCTTGAATACAATCCCAAGAACACATAGAATGGATAAATGTAGGAATACAAATAATACGGTTGGCTATATAACACAAGAAAGATCAACCAAGAGGCAATTATGCATGAATATGATAAGACAGACTCAGTTCAATGTGTGCGCGTTCGTGTAGCGTTCGTAAACGCGTTCGAACGGTAAACAGAAGGTTCGCGTTCGTATGGCGTTTGATAACGCGTTCGAACGGAAATGAAACAGAATGCTCGCGTTCGTATGACGTTTGATAACGCGTTCGAACGGAAATGAAATAGAATGCTCGCGTTCATATGGCGTTTGATAAAGAGTTCGAATGGAAATGAAACAGAATGCTCACGTTCGTATGGCGTTCGTGAACGTGTTTGAACGGAAATGAGACCTGATGCATGATAAGGAAAAATGCATACGCGTTCGTAAACGCGTTCGAACGGGAACAGACCTGATGCATGAAATGAGACGCAATACATAAACAACAAAATAAAGGGGGGCGCGGCGAAGTACTGCCGTAAAGGTGGCCTTTTGGGGGCTCTTGATCTCTCAAAGAGAGGACCTTTAGACCAACATACTAAGCCCATGCGCGTCATATCACATAATGCATACAAACATAAAGAAAATCATATTCAACTAAGCATGTCCGATTGAACGTGCCTTGCCTCCAACCGAACACACATCAACCGGCGCGGCAAAACATCGTGGTAAAGGGCTTTAACCCCTCCCCATAGGGGATCTTTCATTCCACTTACTAAGCCCATGCGCTCGATTGAACCATGCATAAATAAGCAACAATATTAAACGTAATGTGTCCGATTGAACGTATCTCGCATTCAACCGAACACACATCAATCGGTGCGGCAAAGCATCGTGGTGAAGGATTTTAACTCTTCCGATTAGGGGACCTTTCATCGCACTTACTGAGCCCATGCACTCGATTATATCATACACAAATAAGCGACATACAGAATTTAAGTAACAAGAAATAGATAAACCAAAGCAACACAAAACAAGAGAAGGTGCCGTTTACTCAAGTGGTACGTGGAGTTGTATCCCAAGTACAGACCGCACTACCATCCATTCGGATTCGGCTACGGAATTTACGTATGGGTTTCCATCCTATATACCACTAGAGACGACACTCTTCCATTTCATTCAAGCCACAACATGCGTCCATAAACGACTCTCATGCGAATAAAATTCAATGATAAAAGAAACGAATATAAACTAATGAAAAAGTGCCCTCAGGTCTAACCTTTTAAGTCGTCTCTCGGACTCGCGTTTCATGAAGATCGGAAGGGGTAAAGCTCCGCAACTCTTCCGGTTCACTGGTTCACTGCTCTCGTTCGTTGTCTTACTATTTTGGGTCGTCGTCCTCCGTCTTTTGCTGCTGTTTTGACTCTGATTCGCTGCCGCTGTTACTGTTTTACTGCTGTATTTTATTTACTGTTTTTGGGATGTTTTGGCTACTATTTTGGGTGTGATCTTCGGTGATGTTATGGTGTGGTTCGGGGGCTGTTTTATGTGTGTGTTTATGGCTGCTGTATGGGCTATTTTAGGAGGTGTAGGGGGCCGCTGTTTTCGGTTGTGGAGTGGGGGAGATGAAGGGGATTATTTCTGTTTTTCTTCTTGTTATTGCCGTGAGTTGTGTGTATCTTATCTGTATGAGCTAGCTAGCTAGGGTTGAGAAGGTTGGATATTTAGTTTATGTTGATTAGGCATACAATATTTTAAGTTTGGGAATAATATATTGGTTGATTGATTTTAACTTGGTATGATTATATTTGATTGGTTTAGATTAGGTATGATATGGTATGTGATTTTTAGATTTGTTTTGATTTCACCATGTGTTAAATATGTGTTTTAAGTGGGCTTGGGCGTGTGGGCCAAGGCTTGGGCGAATTGGGCTTGATGTGAGGCTAGCAGCAAAACCAGAATTACCAACACCGTTCGAACGCCTCCTCGAACGTGGCACGAACGTCCGCAATCTGCCTGACATTTGAACGAAGTAACGAACGCAGCACCAACAAAGACAATGAACTTGTTTATTCTGAATTCCCCCTTCCGATGTCCGTTTTCCGTGATCTCCGTGACTTAAAAGGTAGTGTCTCCAAAATGAGACTCATCATAGGGACTTATGTGTAAAAATGCAGTGCCTACACATATGTCAAACGTTTGGATAGTACCAAACTAGAACCCAAATCGGATAAGTGCCTATTTATAGGTTATCATAAGGAAACGAAAGGATATTACTTCTACAACCCACAAGAGAATAAAATATTTTTGCTCTCCATGCGGTTTTCCTAGAAAAGGAATTCATG
Source organism: Zanthoxylum bungeanum (assembly GCA_019454045.1). Classification (NCBI taxonomy): domain Eukaryota; kingdom Viridiplantae; phylum Streptophyta; class Magnoliopsida; order Sapindales; family Rutaceae; genus Zanthoxylum; species Zanthoxylum bungeanum. Next base: position 158,243 of record SKCR01035214.1, read on the forward strand.
AATGCAGTGGTAAGTGTGAGGAAAGTAGAACTCGATGAAAATCAGAGTGACACTGTTCCTGGCACCGACCCCCTCACGGAACACGAACAGTCCATCATGGATGAGACTGTTCCACAATCTTCTAATACACAAGAACCGCGTAGGTCGGAGAGAGTAAGAAATCAACCTGAGAGGTATGGGTTTCTGATCTCACCTCATGTAGACATTAATCTTATTGAGGAAGATGAACCGACTACGTATGAGGAAGCGATACAAGGTATCGACTCCTCTTTATGGCCATAGGCCATGAAGTTCGAAATGGATTTCATGTATACCAACCAAGTTTGGAAATTGGTTGATGCACTGGAAGACATTAAGCCTATTGGTTGTAAATGGGTCCTAAAAAAGAAGACATGCATGGAAGGCAACATACAAACGTATAAAGCTAGGCTTGTAGTGAAAGGGTATCGTCAACGACATGGTGTCGATTACGATGAAACTTTTTCACCTGTTGCCATGATTAAATCCATTCGGATAATGCTTGCTATTGTTGTATATTTTGATTATGAAATATGGCAGATGGATGTCAAAATCGCTTTCCTTAACAGAAACCTTTTGGAGGATTTTTATATGTAACAACCTGATGGTTTTTTCGTACCAAGACATGCAAACAAAGTTTTCAAGTTAAACCGATCCATTTATGGATTAAAGCAAGCATCGCGTTCTTCGAACCAACTGTAGGCATTGCATTTTTACATACCAGCCCGATGAGGAGTCTCGTAAGGAGGCACTACCTTTAAGTCGTGGAAGTCGCGGAAAACGGTCGTCGGAAATGAAAAGTCAAGAATTGACATTTTGTCGGATTTGATTTGATTGTTTAGCTTCGGGTTTGCTCGTCGGATTTCCGTTTCAAAATCATCCCCCGCCTAAAACCCTATCCTCGCTCTCTAACTTTTCATGCATGTGTCCCTTCAACTTCCATGCAAACCCTAAACCTTTTGCCACCTTTCACATACCAAATTATTAAATAACCTATACCCCACGTCCAATTAACAAATAACAAAAGCCCTCCCCCACGTAAATGACTCACACGCCCAACACCAACATTTCACAACAAATTAATTTGATCAACCTCACATGCATACATAAACCAAACGCAACAAGATAAATTAAGCCACAAATTTCCTCCACCAACGTGAACAACTCAACTAATTCAACAAAACCAATTAATTAACACCACTCTTTTCACATTAAATATTGTCCCCCTAATAAATTATCTCTCCAACCCTCCAACCCTCCACTGAATAGCATTTAATTGCCTCTCTCCCCCACTCATTATAAAATGAAACCAAACACCACCTTGCTCCCCTAGCCATGCACACGTACCCTCTCTCTTCTCTTCACAAAATAACAAAATAAAAAACCCTAAAGCACCACTTCATACCACACTAAAAACTCACGCACATAAACACCATAGCCACACGTCCCCACTCCCTTCAATAAGCTAAAACACTCAGCGCCTATCCCCACTAATCAACCTTCAGCCCTTCATCACGCACACACTACACTCAGACACCACCTTTAAATAAAACCTCCTCTTCACACGCCATAGACCCCTAGACATCAAGCAAAAACCGACCACAACACTGCCACCATCACGCATCAGCCCCTTCACTGCCTTTGATCACGCACTCACCATTTTCCCAAAGCAGCGCATCACTTCCATCCACGGCATGTTAATTTCCCTTTAACACGCCAACAAATCTCACGCCAAATTGCCTCTTCACTGCCCTGAAGTTCACGCCCCATATAGCCCCATTTTCCCTTTTAAAAACACGCCACAACTGACTCTATTTCACCACCCCACTGCTCACGCCTTAAGACCTTGAACCAGCCCCTACATTCAGCTTCCAATTCGTGCCATTCAGCCCTCCATTTTAGCCTCTGATCCACGCTCATTGCAGCCCCTATTGATCACGCAAACTGCCCCCATTACAGCCCTAAAACTCACGCAAACAGCCCTCATTTAGTCCCCGGAACTCACGCCTAAATCAGTCCCACTTAGCCTCTAAAACTCACGTCCAAGACTGCCTTATTCACCTCCCTAAAACTCACGCAATCTGCCTCACTTTAGCCCTATAATTCACGCTCATATTGTCTTCTCCTCACCCAATCAGTTCACGCTTATTAGCCTCACAAAACAGCCCCATTTTCACGCCCATACTGCTTCCATTTCAACCCCGAAAACTGCACCAAAAAATTGCATAAAGTCCCCCCTTAAAGCCCTTAAAAACAGCAGCCCACTGCCCTCAAAAAGCCACCAAAACAGTCCAGAAATACCCCAAAACAGTCCCCAAAAAACTGCACAGAATCCCCTTCAAAAGCGCCCAAAGAATAGCAGCCCACTGCCCTCAAAAATCACCAAAACAGCCTCAAATTCACTGCCAACCAGTAAGCTAAGCGGTGTGACCTGAAACGCCACGAAACTGAGTAGAAACAGCGAAGGAAAACGTCGAACCAGCGAACCGGAGGAGTCACGGTGTCTTAGCCCTCCCGACGGCCGTATAACGCGCTTCCGAGAGACGACACAAAAGGTTAGACCTGAGGGCACAAATTATTTAATTTCTTCGCATGAAATAATAACTTAGGAAATGTGTTTTATGATGTTTAGCATGAATAATTAATTTAGCATGTTATTTAATTTAAGTTATGTAAGTTAATAACTTAGAAAAGCATGTAATTTACTTTTCTTCGCATGAGAATTATGAATTAGTGTGTGATGTGATTTCGGGTGAATGAAATATGTGTTATTTCTTGTGGTATATTGGATGGAAACCCGGACATAAATTCCATAGCCGAATCCGAATGGACGGTATTATAGTTTGTACTCGGGATACAATGCCCCGTACCACTTGAAGGATACATGTATTTTATTTCATCCAAACTTGTATTCGAGCATGGTTAGGCCATTAGGAAGTTGTTTTATTTTTAGTATGACTTAGTTATTTACCTTTCGTATTAGGAATTTAAGTTATGTTATGTTTAGATCATTAGTTATTTAACATGTTTGATGTGTGATATCATGTGTTTGCTGTTATGAAAGTTTACTTTTGGAGCATGCAGACCTAGATTTAGGGTTTATAAGAATTTAGACTACTTTGACCAATATGTATGTTGAGTAAACTTGGTTAATATTGCACAAATTCATTCATTACAAACAACATAAGTAAGTGACCATTCCGAACCCAATGGTTTGTGGTCTTCCCTTGCCAGGGGTGAGTGCGGCCTTAAATCATTTTCCCGGTTCACACCGGGTGGCGACTCCATTATTCTCTGGTTTAGTCCCCCGTGGGCTACTTCGTACTCCCAACTAGGCCCTGAGTCTAGAACAACATGCGTCGCCCAGTTTCTGTGTCCTACACCAACGTTTTGATGAGATAATAAAAGAATATGGTTTCCTTCAAAACAAAGATGATTCTTGTGTATATAAGAAGGTTAGTGGGAGAGCACTGACATTCTTTGTCCTATACGTTGATGATGTATTGCTTCTTGGCAATGACATTCACATGCTACAATCGATGAAAGCTTGGCTTTCATTAAAATTCTCCATGAAAGACCTGAGAGAGGCAGCCTTTATTATAGGAATAAGGATCTACCGGGATAGATCTAGAAAGCCGCTGAGACTCTCCCAGAGCTCGTACATTGACAAAGTGTTGAAGAGATTCAACATGGATCAGTCCAAGAGGGGGATGCTTCCGGTGTCACATGGCGTCTCTTTATCGAAGGATATGTGTCCTAAAACTAAAGATGAGAAAGATGTAATGATTTGGATCCTGTATACTTCAGCAGTCAGATCGATCATGTACGCCATGATATGTACGCGACCTGATGTCTCATATACTTTGAGCACATGCAGTCGCTATCAGGCCGATCCAGGTGATGGTCACTGGATTGCTGTAAAGAACATCCTTAAGTATCTTAGACGAACTAAGGATGCCTTCTTAGTCTATGGGGAAGGAGAACTTGAGGTGACTGGGTTCGCCGATGCAAGTTTCCAAAACGACAAAGACGACTGTAAGTCGTAATTAGGGTACATATTTTGTTTGAACAATTGAGCAGTGAGCTGGAAATCTTCCAAGCAAGAGACCGTTGCTGATTCAACAACAGAAGCGGAATATATTGCTGCAACTGAGGTAGTAAAAGAAACAGTCTGGATCCGTAAATTCCTAATTTGATTAGGAGTAGTTCCGTTAGCAGTTGAGCCCGTACCTTTATATTGTGACAATAATGAGGCTATAGCACAGGCTAAGAAACCACGGTCTCATCAACGATCCAAGCATGTACTTCGACGATTTCATCTGATTCATGAGATCATACATCGTGGTGATGTGAAGATCAAGAAGATCGCATTAGATGATAACATTGCAGATCCACTGACGAAGGCTATATCTCAGCAACATTTTGAGCGACATGTACATAGTTCAGGTGTTAGATACTTAAGTGATTGGCTATGAGCCAAGTAGGTGATTGTTGGATAATTATGACCCATAACATCACTATTTGTAAAAGACATTGTATTTTTGTACAAAATAACTATGTGACAAAAGGAAATTGCTATTTTATCATTATTGTAATTGGATTACTTTGATATATTAATGATAAAAGTCCATATGGTTAAATCAGATTAATAAGATATGAGACAGTATTAATCCACGAATGATTTAATCATTAAATATCCTTAGTCGAAGTATTATCAAGACTGGACATTGATAATGCGGAATAGACTAGTATTACACTTGTGCGCGTTATGGAAGCTTAATGACATAGTTCTCATATATTTAGGTATTGGATACTTATGCAAGTGTAATAAGAGGTTCTGTTAGCCGTTGGACCGGGAACAGTTTGCTCTGGATAGACCCACTCGGAATCTCATTGGTAGTAAGACTATGTGTAGATGGGAATCCGAATCAGGGTAGATGTATGTGATCTTTAACATGAGACTTACGTCGCTATTACTTGCGACAATCAGTTTACTTTGGTATTGATCGTCTGGAGCTTTAACAGGTTCTGTGTACACCTGTATTGGGTTTATTGAGAATCGTAGTGTATTGGATGTGATGTCAAGATGAGAGTATCACTTCAGTTATATGGAGATGATGGTCACACTGGATACATAACTAATACTCTTAAAAGCTGTAACTATCGGGAAAGCATGACTAGGTCATGACATTCCGATTATAGAGATAATTTACTTAGGATTCGATATATGCTTTGTACGGGGTAGACACAGAGCTAGTTTTAGGCCTAGCATGTGACATCCGATACTGGATCGTATTACGCATTACATAGTATTACTACGCCTGATACAAATAATATTCCTCTACAGATATTTCTGGAGAATTGGGTAGGCACGGTGCTTTGTTAAAAGCCAACCATGTCTTATAAATCGGTGAGAACGTGGTACAGGGTACGCACGTGTTCGGATAGTCCAACAACCGGATTTACTGCCAACATATCCATGAATCTCTTGGGTCACTTCCCAAAGATTCACCACTGACATTTTATTCGAATAAAATTAATATGGGATTGATTATGAGAGAGAAAATTAATCTAGGATTAATTGCGGCATGAATTATTCAGAGATTAATTCGTATAGAAGAGAGAATTCATAAAATAAATTAATAGTTAAATTAGATTTTTCTATTTAATTTATTTATTTGAGCTAAAATAATATATCAAATATATTAATTGAAATTGGATTTCAATACGAAATTAAAATTGGATTTTAATTCAAGCGAACAAATTAATTTAGAATTAATTCCTAAGCGATTGTCATAATAATTTTACGAGGCATAATTATTTAATTAAATTGGATTTAATTATGTTGTGACGATAAATTCGTTTAATTTGGAATTAAACGAACCCAGGCCCAAGTCTAGTTGTGTGTTGAGTAAGCTAACTCAAATTTTGAATTTATATGTTGTGGGACCCACAACTTACATCAATGTCAACACATTGTTGGAAGTAGTTGGCATTAGTAATGCACTCATTTAAAACACACAACGACCAAAAGGTCTTTGAACTATTCAGTCTCATTCTTTCTTTCATGCTTGACCGAATCTCTCTCTCACTTGGAAGAAAACTTTGCTTCAAATTTTCTTGAAAGCTAGCACTTGGAGAGTCTTACAAGGTGATAGGGAAACTCACCCATGGGTTTAACAACAAATCAAAAGCTTGGAGCTTCATCCTACACATAAAGTTTTTGAAATTTCTCACCAAATTAATGTAAGTATTTCTGTAACTTTACTTGATTCATTCACACTCAAATCATGTTTAGGATCTTGGAAGCATGTCTTATAGACTTACATTGAATTCCATCCGCTTGATTGAAATAACTATCAGAAAATTGAGAAGGGAAATGTGAGAAGATCAAGAAGCACTGATCAACATGAACAATTAAGAACCTGAACCTTTGGAGGTAGCACCACCAGTTCCCATTCGAGACTGAACAATTCCTGTGGTTGACGGCTTCATATCATGTATTATACTTGCACCCTTACCAGTAAATGCCTGTGACATCAAGACATGCATTCAGATGATACATCAGTCAGTTTAGTTTGGGGGGAGTGCAATCGATGATCCAAATGCCCACATCAGCAACTTCTTGGAAGTTTGTGGCACATTAAACTACAACAAAGCTACAAAAGAAGCAGTGCGTGTGTTCTCATATTCCTTGAAAGACAGAACTAAGGGTTGGCTTCATTCACTACCAGCAGATTCTATCTTAACTTGGAACACTATTGCCACCAAATTCCTTGCAAAATACTTTCCCCCAGCTAGAACAACAAAATTGAGAAACGACATCACATCCTTTGTGCAACACGACTCAGAATCCCTCTGTGAAGCATGAGAAAGATATAAGGAACTGCTCTGAAAATGTCCTCACCATGAAATTTCAAAGTGGCTTCAAGTCCAAACCTTCTACAATGGGCTTACTGGATTGATAAGAACCACAGTAGTTGCTGCCGCTGGAGGAGCTTTAATGGAAAAATGAGAAGATCAAGCTTGGGACTTAATAGAAGAAATGACTAATAATAATTCCTTGTGACCAATAGAGAGAAATTTGATCCATCGAATAGTAGGAATCTACGAAGTAGGAGCTAACACAACTGTGAATGCCAACCTGGATCAGATTTACAAATGCCTAGAAACTCTTAGCATGCAAGTTAATGTTGGTTCCACAATTTCACTATATGGAGGAGTACTAGAGGCAGAATCGTACAACCAACATGATGAGACTGTGAACTATGTCAGCAACTTCAACAAATAAGGAAAAAATCCATATTCCAACATTACAACCCAGGTTGGAGGAATCATCCCAATTTCGCATAGAGAAACACTTCAGGGCAAAAGAACAATCCACCACCTGGATTCCAACAGCAGAATAAAGGCTATAAGTATAAAAAGAGCCAAGAATAGCATATTTGCTTGCCCAGATAAAAAGCAATAAGCCAAATATGATGCCATTTTTCAAAAATAAGCAGCAACATACGATGCTATGTTTCAAAACCAAGTAGCTTCTATGAAGGCATTGGAGAATCAATTGGGACAACTGGCCAATGCCCAGAGTTACAGACCGCAAGGTACCCTTCCTAGCGACACAGAACCAAATCCAAGGAACAGAGGGAATGAGCAATGCCAAGCCATCACTTTGAAAAGCGACACTAAAATCAACAAAGATGTTGGAGTCAAGGCATCTACTGAGAATGTTCCAAAAGAAAGCAATGAAGCAGATCCAAATATGGAGGAAAAAGAGGTAAAAGAAATTGATCAAGAAAAATTTACTTAATTTATACCTTTTCCACAGCGTCTCTAGAAACACAAACTGGACAAGCAATTTGGTCGATTCCTGGAGATTTTCAAAAAACTGCATATCAACATTCCATTTGCAGAAGCGTTGGAACAAATGCCCAGCTATGTCAAATAAAAGATATTCTATCACGAAAGCGAAGGATCATGTCAGTTTCACCATCCCTTGCACCATAGGAGAACATTACTTCGGTAAGGCTTTGGGTGATTTATGTGCTAGTATTAACTTGATGCATTTGTCGATTTACAGGAAACTGCATCTTGGAGAAGCAAAGCCCACCTCAGTCTCTCTGTAACTTACTGATAGATCACTCATATTTCCGAGAGGTGTAGTGGGATATGATGATATTCTAGAATGTATCAACTATCGTGATGGAGCCTCTCGCTTCAGATCGACACCACAGGTGGAAAGCTTGGAACTACAAAAAGGAGCGAGTCAAGCCCTTGATAGAAGAACCATCACAGCGGGAACTAAAGCCACTTCCAAGCTATCTCAGGTATGCATACTTGGAGAACTCTTCTGATTTACCTGTTATTATTTCATCATCTTTAACATGAGTACATGAAGATAAGTTGCTAAGAGTGCTACATGAGCACAAGAAAGCTATTGGCTGGACTATAGTAGACATTCGAGGCATCAGTCTATCATTTTGCATGCACAAAATCCTGATGAACGATGAGTACAAAGCCACATTGGAGCATCAATGGAGACTTCATGAAGGAAGTAGTAAAGAAAGAAATCATCAAATGGTTGGATGCAGACATCATCTACCTTATCTCTGACAGCTCTTGGGTAAGCCTTACACAATGTGTACCCAAGAAATGAGGAATGACTGTAGTCACAAATGAAAAGAATGAGCTGATTCCAATAAGAATAGTGGCTGGATGGAGAGTGTGTATGGACTACAGGAATCTGAACAAAGCCACACGGAAGGATCATTTCTCGTTACCATTCATTGACCAGATGCTAGAAAGACTGGCGGGGCATGATTTCTATTGTTTTCTGGATGGATACTCGGGGTACAATCAGATTGCCATCGCCCTAGAAGATCAGAAGAAAACCACTTTCACATGCCCGTATGGTACTTCTGCTATCCGTAGGATGCCATTTGGACTCTATAATGCTCCTGCCACATTTCAATGATGCATAATAGCCATCTTTTTAGACATGATAGAACAAAGCATGAAAGTATTCATGGATGACTTCTCAGTATTTGGACACTCGTTCGACCACTACTTGTAAAATCTGGGAAAAGTGTTACAAAGATGTGAAGATACCAATTTGGTACTCAACTGGGAGAAATGCCACTTCATGGTGCAGGAATGCATTGTCTGGGATATTGGATCTCACAGAAGGGAATAGACAAAGCAAAGATTGAGACTATAGAGAAACTACCTCCGTCATCATCAGTCAAAGGGATTCAAAGTTTTCTTAGGCATGCATGATTTTCTAGAAGATTCATCAAAGACTTCTCCAAGATTGCTAAACCATTATGCAATCTACTGGAGAAAGACGTGCCTTTCCAATTCACCAAAGAATGCCACGTTGCTTTCGAGATCTTGAAACAGAAGTTGGTCTTTGCTCCCATCATAGTAGCACCAGATTGGACGCTCCCATTTGAAGTGATGTGTGATGCCAGTGATTTTACAGTAGGTCCAGTTTTGGGACAACGAGAGGCGAAATTGTTTCACACCATTTACTATGCCAACAAAACTTTGAATGAAGCACAACTCAACTACACAACAACTGAAAAGGAGTTTCTCGCAGTTGTGTTTGCTTTTAATAAATTCTGCTCCTATTTGCTGGGTCCCAAGATGGTGATCTACACAGATCATTCAACAATCAAATACCTGATTGCGAAGAAAGACGCCAAGCCCATATTGATCCGTTGGGTGCTTATATTGCAAGAATTTGACGTGGAGATCCAAGACAGGAAGTAGACAAAAAATCAAGTTGCAGATCACTTGTCGAGGCTCGAAAATGGGGGAACAACTGGCAATGAACTGACAATTAATGAAACTTTTCCCGATAAACAGTTGTTTGTCATCAAGCAGCAGGAAGTCCCATGGTATGCTGACTATGTGAACTACATAGTATCGGGGAAATGGCCGTTGGAATAGACATATCAGCAAAGAAAGAAATTCTTCAAAGAAGTCAAGCACTATGTCGTACCTATTCAAACATTATGCTGATCAGTCATTGCGGTGTTGTGTACCATATGAGGAGGTCAATAGTGTCATGCAGCATTGTCATTCATCACCATATGGCGGACACTTTAGCGGAAATAAAACTGCAGTCAAAGTCTTACAATCAGGTTTGTTCTGGCCCACTATGTTTAAAGATGCTCACTTATTCGTTCCTAATGTGACAGGTGCCAGAGAACGGGAACTATTTCAAGGAGAAACGAATGACCACTCCAAAGCATTTTTTAAGTCGAAATATTTGATGTATGAGGGATTGATTTTATGGGACCCTTTGTTCCATCATATGGAACATGTACATTTTGGTTGTAGTGGACTACGTATCCAAATAGGCTGAAGCAACAGCACTGCCATCAAACGATTCCAAAGTGGTTTTACATTTCCTCAAGAAAAATATTTTCACTCGCTTTGGAATACCTCGGGCAATCATCAGTGATGGTGGAAAACACTTATGCAACAAATACTTTGATGCATTCCTATCCAAATACGGAGTTACTCACAAAGTTTCCACTGTCTACCATCCGCAATCAAGTGGTCAGGTTGAAGTTTCCAATAAAGATATCAAAAGAATTATGGAGAGAACTATTTGTTCAATAAGGAAGGACTGGTCCAGAAAATTGGATGATGCATTATGGGCCTACCGAATAGCTTTTAAAAAAACCATTGGAATGTCTCTTTATCATTTGGTGTTTGGAAAAGCATGTCATTTGTCTGTGGAGCTCGAACATAAAGCGTATTGGGCACTGGAAAAGTCTGCAAGCAGCGGGGGAGAAATGGCTCTTACAATTGAATGAATTAGAGGAATTCGTCTCCATGCTTACGAGAATGCTAAACTGTACAAGGAAAAGACCAATAAATGGCATGATCAGAAAATAGTACGCAGACAACTGGAACCAGGGCAGCAGGTGTTATTATACAACTCAAGGTTGAAACTTTTCCCTGGAAGCTGAAATCACGGTGGTCAGATCCATTTGTGATCACCCAAGTGCTACATACGGAGTAGTTGAGATATATAACCCCACTTCCGACAAAACATTCAGGATCAACAGCCAACGTGTCAAGCACTATTGAGGAGAATCATTTGAGCGACAAAAAGAGAGTCTCACACTTGAAGATCTAGCCTAACATTCGGGCAATCATGTCTAGCTGAAGACGTTAAACTTAGCGCTAGCAGAGAGGTAACCCAAGCATTCTATATATATTGTGATATTGTGTGCTTTCTTTTGTGTGTTTTATTTTTGTAGGTAAAGTCACAAGTCAAGATGGAAGAAACATTACAAGAAAACTGTGAAATATAGACGGATTTTTCCGTCTCTATTCTGTCACTACTGGGTGACCAGCGACGGAATAGAGACGGAAAAATTCAGTCTCTATTCTTTTCATCGTAAAAATAATAGCGACGGATTAGTGTTTCCGTCGCTAACTATAGAGACGAAATAGCGGTGGCATATATTCCGTCGCAATTTAGCGACGGCATTATTCCGTCACTATATAGCGACGAAATACTTCCCTCGCTAAATAGTGACAGAATATTACCATCGCTAAACAGTGACAGAATATATTCCCTTGCTAAACAGCGACAAAATATTCCGTCGCTATTTAGCGACGATATTATTTCGTCGCTAATTGCGTTTCTATCCATTTTTTAATTATAAAATGGTCATTTTTTATATTTTTAAGAAATTAAATTTATTTTAAAAAATATTATTAATATTAGTAAAATTATAAAATAAACACAATAAATAATAAAATAAAAATTTTATTACATAAACGTTATAATGTGTAAAAAAGTACAACATAAAAATATATATATAAGTTAATCCTCCTTATCTCTCTGCTCACAATTAGTTGGCGGATCAGGTGACCCTGAAGAGGAAGACTGTGAACTCAAGTCTCTCATCATCTGAAAATACCGCTCCATATATGCGATCTTTTGTTTGAGATCAATCATCTCTTCATTTCTCTTCTGCTACTCTTCCTCTAGTCGGTAGGCCCGGGCATTATCGGATTCGGATCGGATCGGATCAAATCCGAATCCGATCCGATCCGATAAACTAACTGAAACTTGATCCGATCGGATTCGAATTTCGATTCAAACTTGATCCGATTCGATCCGATTATTATCGGATCGAATCGGATCGAACCAATCCGATCTGAATAATTTCGGATCAGATCAGTTTGATTCGATTCGTGGTTTGAATTCGGAATAATATCTGAAATTTGATAATGATCCGAATTCGGAAAAATATCCGAAATTTGATAATGAGCCGAATTCGGTAAAATATCCGAAATTTGATAATGATCCGAATTCGGATCAAATATCTGAAATTTGATAATGATCCGAAATTTGATCATGAGCCGAATTCGGTAAATAATGATCCGAATTCGGATCAAATATCTGAAATTTGATAATGATCCGAAATTTGATAATGATCCGAAATTTGATACAATTCCAAGTGGACCAAGTATAATAGAAGAAAATACTTTAGAAGAGATTAGATGACCATCCTTTCAACCCAATAGTTTTCACATAATGTATAAGATACAAGATCACAACACAAAAACAGGACCCTCTAAATCATAGACCTCAACAAAGTTTTGGGTGGAATTCATTAGGTAAGACTTAAGAGTAAATGGTAGAGAAGTTGAAGAGAGGAATGCATGATTCTGATAACTGATAAGAGAACAAAACGTTCGTTTGAGAAATCTAGAAGTGCATTAGCTAGTAGTCGGCGCTCGGCTTCTATCATGTTTACATCTCCCCATCCAACTTTCTGCATCATTTAGAAGAAAATCAGAAACATCATCGTACAAGTATTATTACATATTGCATTAAGGGGAGCAAATAATATTATTGTTTTATGGCTTAGCTATCATGATTACAAAATGCTATGCCTCAACCCACACTTAAGGAGGTCCATTGAAAGTTAATGCCAAATCATAATGACCCACAATGAGAAAGTCTTTTAATTAAACGAGGACGCCCCTTATTTCTTCATCATTTTTATGTTGCTTGCAGTTAAGAGTTAGGTCCATGGAGGTTGTGAACAAATTACAAAATGTATGTGTTAAGAATCAAGCTAACAAGCAACGAAACTGAAGTTTCCAAGTATCCTACAACAAAATGCAGCTTAGAAAGCTAAGGATTGCTGCCATAATTAATAGGGTGCCTAAATAAGCCACACTTTTCAAAGTATTATAAATGTAAAGGGAAGAGACACATGGGTTATGGATCTGTTTGATTAACAATGAGACTTGTGGTATCACCCTGATCATTTAAAGACACATGAGTTCCACGTAACTGGGAAAAAAATCATAACATAAAACACTGACAGGCTGTAGACACCACCAACACAAATCAATTAATCAAGTACAATTCTCCTTATATGTGTGTTTATATATATTTCATAACATCATTGCACAAGCCCAGTTTCAAGAAGGCTGACAGGCTGTAGACACCACCAACACAAAACACTGAAACAACATGGCCAATGTTGAACTAAGGACACAGTTAAACGTAATACAAACAAACTATTAATATGCGAATTTCAATTCTAACAGAAGTGGGTATTAACAGAATTTCAATTTATGCCATACTCGAACAATGGGAAACCGAAATTCAAAGTTTACTTACTGGCAGGAAATTAGTAATTACATAATACTAAAACAGAACTTTGTCAAAATTGTACCTTCAAGCTAATTGGACTCAAACTTTGGTGCCAACATCATGATCCAGTGATTGTAATTCAGATTGTAACTTGTGATATTCTTCAAATAAAATATAAAAAAATATTATAAGTTAGTAAGTTTGCAATTTATGGTATTCACTATAACAATTAAAAAACTAATTAATAATTTTTTTTTACCTTCCTCAAGCTTTTCGTAGTACTCTGCCTCCAATAGCATGGCTTCCACTTCATTGGTTTTGTCAATTGTAAGCCTATTCCGTATCCAATTTTGAGTGCATATTAGAGCCTCGACCATAACGAGAGTTAATGAACTACGAAAACTATCAAGAACACGACCGCTCGTACTAAATGCCGATTCAGATGCCACAGTCGATACTGGCATTGCAAAAATATCACGAGCAATCCTATCCAAAATTGGATACTTACCAGTATTTCTTTTCCACCACATCAGAACACTAAAGCTAGGGTCACGACTAGTCTCATAGGGTTCCATCAAATACATTTCAACCTCAGTACTATCCTCTTGATTAATGACATGACTAGTCTGAAAAACTTGAAATGGATCATCTGGTTGCACGTTTGTATTGCGCTTACGCACTCTATCTTGTGCTCGCTGTCTAATAAATGGCTGAGATTGTGTCATACCAGCACTAGACCCATCTCCACCAACACCAGTTACACCCCCAGCCCTTGATCCATCACCGTCAACAAACAACCCATTTGTGCCATACCAATCATTATAGATATCGTATAATCTTTTCAATAAATCTCTAGTAGACTTTCTCATTTCCTCTATCTTAATATCATCATTATCAAAAAGTATACTAAAGCAAACGGAGGCAAATGTCATCTTACGTCGTGGATCAAGAACAATACTCACAATCAATAATTTATTGATTTTGGCAGTGGTCTCCTAATATTTATCAAACTTCATCTTCATAGATATAGTCATTTCATGCAAAAGAGGATGTTCATTACGTGCCAGATTTTTCAAACTAGTATGAATCTTGCAAATCTCATTGTAGGTGAAACAAGATGTGACGGTGGATGAGGCACTGAACATATTCGTTGCATCATAAAAAATCTCCAAAAAATCAGCAAAGTATTGAGCTTTCTCCCAATCCATATCTGTAGGAGGCCCAATCCTTTTGCTCCCATTTCCATCATCTCTAAAATATGGAGCATAATGACCATCATCATCAATCATTCGATCAAAGGCCTTCTGGAAGTCTAATGCAGCATTCAACATTAAGTAGGTGGAATTCCACCTAGTAGGAACATTTAAGATGACACTGCCTTTGCTCTCAATCCTCTCACGTGCTACCGCCGATTTAAATGCTTCCAATCTTGATGGAGAAGATCTCACATACTTAACAGCATTTCGAATTGCTATAATGCTGTCATCCATTTCTTTCAGACCATCAGACACAATTAAGTTTAATATGTGAGCACAACACCGCATATGCACATACTCTCCATTAAGAACCAATGCATCTCCCCTCCACGTCCTCATCTTCCTCACCAACTGTTGGATGGCTACGGCATTGGCACTAGCATTATCCACAGTTATAGTAAAAATTCTCTCAATACGCCAGTGCTGTAAACAAGACTCTATTAACCTTCCGATAGTGTCTCCTTTG
This sequence comes from Zanthoxylum bungeanum, assembly GCA_019454045.1. Lineage (NCBI taxonomy): Eukaryota > Viridiplantae > Streptophyta > Magnoliopsida > Sapindales > Rutaceae > Zanthoxylum > Zanthoxylum bungeanum. The sequence goes on from SKCR01035214.1 coordinate 173,622, forward strand.
TGGTTGTTAATTGGACAGAAGCTAAGGATTCACCGATGCAACTGCCAATCATTGTCTATAAAATGGCCAGTGATAACCATGTAATTAATGTTTTGAATTGAGGTCCATATGTCGGTGGTCAAACTAACTCTCTGATTACCCGCAGATAAAATACTCTTCAACATAACTTTTTCATCAGCAAACAACTGTAGGATATCTCTAGTTATAGTCCTACGAGATGGGACATTAAAACGAGGGACGACAACACTACAGAAATGTCGAAAATCCTCTTTCTCTATAAAACTAAATGGTAGCTCGTCAACAATGATCATCTTTACAGCTGCTTTCCGACACGCTGCTTGATTGAAATGACCGTCTCTCACAGAGAGATTTCCACTTGTGCCTCCCTCTTCACCAACCCCAACCAAAACACCTTGTGCTTCACAATAAGCCAAATATGATTTACAGGTCTCCATATGCCTCTTTAAGTTGGTTGTTGACCGATCTTTCGAACTACAAGCATAAGTCTTCTGACAATATGTACATATAGCCCTATCCGGATTATCTTCACACATGCGGAAAACTTTCCACACTTCAGATCTTTTATTTCTTATTTTAGTTGCTGCTGATGTGATTGATGGCGATGGATCATGTTTTTTTGACAATGGCGGTCTCTCGGAGTTTGATCAATATTTTCTTTTCTGTTTCCTTGTTTCAGTTAATTGTACATCAATGGAATCTGATTCCGACCCACTACTATTGGGTGAGCTTTCAAACCCACTCATCTACAATGAAAATAAAATAAGCATGTATAAAATATATACCATGAACTAAGTTTAAGAAATCCTACCAAACAACCAAATTTCTTGTACCAATAAATTAACACAAACTGAGGTTGTCCATGATAGTGAACAAATATATAATTCCACTAAATTTTTGTCCTGAAAAAAAATAAACTATCTGTTTAAAAAACCACAAATTAAAGTGCATCAGCATCACAAAAGTCTGAGAGTGAAGATCATACATAATATTCCCTTCAAAGGAGTGGAATACCTACACTACAGAAGTAATTTTGGATTCATAGATCTTTTGGAAGTTCAGTCATATAGCTAGCATCAAGTTTCATCGGTCATTCCAGCCAAATCTCAGAATAATTGGGACCACCACTCATGTCCGCAGCCAAATAAATTGGAATTACATAAACAAACAAATACTCCCCAACATCTTAAAATGACCAGAAGTTCTGGTGAGCCAACTTCAACTTTGCTTAAACTAAACATGGGTCACCAATTAATGAACTCGCACTAGTAGATGAAAAACATGATAACAATTAACTTTGACAATACTAGTTTCATCTTATTGAGGTACATCAGTACATCATTATCAACAGTCAGCACCATCATTATCAACAAGAGGCCACTACCATTTTCAGTAAACAAGTGCTAAAATTTCCCCAAACCAACAACAAAAACACATACAGAAACACACACGCAAAAACCCCTTGCATAAAAACCTAAAGCATAAAACCCTAAAGCATGCTTGAATGATAATAAAATCGGCAAAGGGCAAACAATTTGAGTCATTTGACATAAACACTTTCAAATAAATTATTTCAATATTTTGAACAAAATTAATTAATTAAATGGAAATCCTTAATTTTGAAAAAAATTTAGAACTGAAGAAGGGAACTTACTTTCTCGGCGCCGGCGGAGGTAGTGAACTGAAAAGTGAAGACGTCGTTTTGCAGATGGAGACTGAAGACTAAACTAAAGAGTGAATCTGAAGACCGAAGAAACTGAAGAAGAAGACCTAATGAAGAAGACTGAAGAGTGAAGACCGAAGAAAACTGAAGAAGACCTAATGAACTTAGGTATATTATGCAAAACGACGTCGTTTAATATATTCCAAAACGACGTCGTTTTGCATCTTAAATAAAAGAAAAAAAATCGATCGGATCGGATCGGATAAAATCTGATCCGATCCGAAATCCGTCAAACCACTACGACTACATTCGATCGGATCAAATTTTTGGATCCGATTCGATTCGATCCGATCAAATCGAACCAAATCGGATCGGATTCGATTCGATCCGATCAAATCGAACCAAATCGGATCGGATCTGATTTGATCCGATCCGATGCCCACCCTACTAGTCGGCAGTGTATCTCTTCATTCAATCATTGTTGCATAGTCTGCATCTCAATCCTAACTCGCTCTTGCACTCGGCGTTTCTTAGTATCCGCTCCAACGATATCTAAGTATAGGCGATCGGTGTCGGGCTGAGTCTCAAGCTCACCAGACTCCTCTGAAAACTGAGATGTAATCGCTATCATTTGCTCCACAGCAGCCTACTAGTAATATAAATATATATAAGAAATCAAAAATAATTTTGAAAAGAAAAAAGAAAAAAATATTTAATTTATAAATAAAAATTTACATTAATGTCACTCGATCTCTTGTCAATAAAAGTACATCTTTCTTTGTGTGCATATGCTTAAACACCTCATAGCCTGTGGGTGCACGTCCTAACTGAGATTCATATTTAAAAAAATAAAGAATTAATAAATTAGTTTAATAAAAGTAGTAAAAATTATTCACATGTTAAAAAAATCTAACAATATCAATAGAATATTGAATGGTAGACTTCGAGCCATTGGTGTGTTTAGAAACACATGATCCTTCTCCAGCCTTCTCAATCTTTCTCTTTTTTTATGCTTGCTGAGATTTTAATTTAAACTCTGTACTACTCCAATACTCCTACCATTTATTCCAAACATTATCTGGAACACATAGTGGCTTCCTTCATTCTTTATATTTATAGCGCCATTTACAGAGTTTATCGTTATACCGATTCTTACACACATTATTCCATGTAGTCCGCATAGCGACCACATGCACAGAATACCATTGATAAAATTTATGTAAAATTAAAAACAATTTGAATAAATAATTAGTAATCAACAATGACAAATAATACATTACATATAATAATAATATATCTGAAATTCATCCAAATAGTACTCTTTTATGTCTTTAGGCACTTTAGTCCACTGCGTGCCCTCCTCTGTAAATTTCTCCTTAAATATTTCTCTTATCCTGCTAGAGGCCGAAGGTATAAACTTGCGTATAAAATAGTAAATAAATATTTAGAAGTTTTTTAATAATAATAATAACAACAACAACAACAACAACAATAATAATAATATAAGTTTCCAAAAATCATACCGATCATAAGATGATTCAGCTGAAGTCGATCCTGCTGATGTCTGAGTAGTAGAAAAAAGGGTAGGTGAGACTGCACAGGGTCTATCGGCCTCCGGTGTGGAATGTGATGAGGACCTTTGGCCTGACCGCTCAACTCCTCGTTCTCGGCCAGCTGGCAATGCTCCCCGTACCATATCTATAATCAATCTACAGTAAATGATTCCAGAAAAGAAACCGACCTCTCAACATTGAAACTTCAAGCATATTTATAACAATCTAAATCAAACACCAATCTCTAGCAAAATGGACCTCCAAGAAACATTGCATGGTGCAGACAAAAAGGGTGTCAAATGGGCTGTCATACACTCCTCAAAGACGAGATCATAAAACCAAAACATATTTCCCTTTTGATAGAACACAGTCATGCTGGTGTAACAAAGCACTAGAAACATCAATCTCTAGCAAAATGGACCTGTTCTAACATCCATAACATGTTTAAGAACCAAAAAACTCAATATTACCTAAACGCAATATTAACTAAACCAAATATTTGAGATTCCCAAATTCAGATGAATAGATTTCTTAAATAAACCAAATATTTTAGTTAAGAAATTGGCCATTGACAGTCACAATGTTCTTTGTTTGGCACAATCTTGTAACATTTTGCATTTGGATCTGCAGTATATCGAGAAAGGAAGATCAAACTTCATGCAAATGAGTGGAAAAAAAAAATGTCTCCAGTTAAATTGATATGCAACAAATACATTAAACTTGTAGTGCCTGGTAATGCCTGCATACTTTGCCAAAGCCAACTCTGGCAAAATCCAAACAGCAGCAAATGATGCAAGAAATCGTATTACAGAGGAATTACTAGATAAATGGCAAGGAAAATATCAATAAATTGGCAGTGGGAAGGGAGGAAATTCCCTGGCGCACATACATCCATCAATTGTAAGCAGGTTTTTTTCTCATGCAAAAAAAGAGGATGATATTGTCAAAAATGAGGAGATTAGCTGTCAAGTACAATTTGTATATAATAGTAGCTGCCGGGTAAAGATTAGGTGGGGATTTACAAAATGTTTAAGTTGTTGTGCTTTTAAAGTTAAGTTTAAGCAGAGCATTTCCAAACAAAATGTAAGTTTGATCTCAATTCATTCTTTAATGAACTTCTGGAATCATCTTTGACCTTATATGCTTAATTTCAATTTGAAGATCCATGCAAAAATATTGTATCTATATTTCTGAAACTGTAGTTCAAGTTGACTTTGTTCTTGCAAAAAAAAAAAAAAAAAAAAAACTATAAAACTGTATAATGATCATCATTATTTTGAATCCATAGCTAAGCTACATGAACAGATGTGCAGTTGAGATTTAATTAAATTTTTTAAATAAAGAAGCAGAGCAGATTCAAAAGAACAAATCAAGAGAAAACAAAGAGGAAAAATCCAGATGACTGAACTGGATTTTGCAGCAAAAAATCAAAACCGCCATTGATAATCTCCGAGGTGGTTTAGGGAGAATCGACACACGCGGTTCGTTGAACTCTTTAAATTTGATATAAAATTAGGGTCTTGAATTCATAAAAAATATAAATTTTAATGTATAATATGACTTGTTTATTTTTTTATCATTTATCACTATGAATCTCATTTTAAAAATTCGACTAAAATCCTATAAAATTTAAGACAATTAAAAATCGCCCTTATATTATCATAAGACTCTTGTGATAGAAGCTATCTCTAAACGTGTCCACCCGATTTGATTCGACTCTTGTGCACCTTGGGCTGTTTCTTTATACTTCAGTTTTCCGTTTTTTTATATATATATACACACACACCGTTGTAATTTTAATTTATATTTTATACTTTCAAAATTATTTATCAATTCTTGTTATTTTAATTAATAATAATAATGTGTATGTTAGGGTTGATGCTCGAAGTGTCAATCCGGATCGTATTTATGTCCGATTCATAAATACGAGCAATTGTATTTTCCATAATATTACTAATTTTAATGGTAACACCCTTGTCTTTTATACGCTTATTCGATCTAATTGCGATTAGATTTCTGATTACGATTAGATCAAAACTGAATATGGTTCAATGATACGTGTATATTAGACAAAAACCCTAGGATTTACAGTATAGTGTGCAGTTACAACGTAGTTTGTAATTGACATTGGGAAGCGCACTATTAGTTGTATATCCTTAAATAAAGTTCATGATCAAGATTTGCTAACACGGGTCAGTTAGCAAAATCCGCTGAGACTAGTATATGTCGTATATCGTGACTTGGTCCGATGGTTTATCCTAGTGAACCATGAGTCTCGGGAGACTCGTATGACATGTAGGTGTTTATTTGATAAGACACTGAACGACTCACTGAAGGTTTCCTAATAGATGGTACACCAACGTCAATAGGAACCTTCTCGAGTTGAGCGAGAATAGTGGTCCTTCGACTTGAGATACCACTGTGGATATATGAGCTATCCTCCACACTTTGATGGCAGTCACGTCAACGATCTAGTCATGATCAAACCTCCGCCTGTTCGTTGGGTGTGGACTGATGCTCATGATATCCTATGCGTATCAAGATAGGATTAGTCAGTCCTGTGTATAGGGCATAGGCATCCAGCACGTGTTTACGATCTAGTAAATTCATGGCCGTGGTATAACATCGGAAACCAGTTCCGAGTGTTATTTAGAGATCGTAAATTGAAAGTCGATTGTATTATATCGAACAGATTTGACATTTTCATATATATCCCAGGTATAATACGGATGACCTGTGACGGAGGGATTATACGTATGCTATGACCTCGACTTGCATAGTTTAGCGAGATTATCCGTGGTCGTCATAATCCATGAGTGAGTGGATTATGGACACGAAATTGGATTTCGTGACGGGTAAACCTAAACTTAGAGAGTCCCACAATATGAAGTGTACTCGTTGAGCACTTGGGCAACTCGATATGAATAATATGAATTATTCATAATATTTCACTGGATTAAGTGAGTTAATTCAGATCGTTTAATCGGTTAAACGATAACACATGCAATTAGGAAATTTTGTCCGCTAATAATTATTGTGCATTTGTATTTGATACATAATACGATTAGATACATATTAATTATTAGTCAAATGAGATTTTGACACATGCCATAAATATATGTATTTATTATTTATTGTAAATAAAAATACATATATAATAATAATTACATTAATTGATTATTGAATATTTAATTGTTAAATATTTCAATAATTAATTAATCTAATTTTTCATAAATGTTATGATATTTTGTCCAATTATTATTGGACACATGACATGCTTTTATTAAACTTAAGGTGCGTTAATATGATTGGCCACTAAGATATTAATGTTGATTTTTTGATTTAATGAAATTAAAAAATGCAAAAGGACCAAAATGCCCTTTTTTTATGGCTAAAATTTGGTCTAACACTTTAAAAAGGTAGAAAATTATTTTCTTCTTCTTAGAGAAGCCTCCATGGCCGTGACCTTCCTAAAGAAAATGGATTTTCCAAAATTGTTTGATAAATTCATGAAAAAGTGAAGAAAAATCAAGAAAGTGCTTAAGGAAGTTTGGAGCATTAAAGGTAATCTTCAAAAAACCCCTAAGCATGAAATTAGTTTATTATTTATTGATTTCTTAGAATGGTTCTAGGGTTTCTTCACTTGTAAAATTTAGGGCTTTTTGTTGTGGTTGATGGATTGGAAGCTAATGAAGCATGTGTGAAGTATATTTGGAGCTAATTAGTGTAATTTTGTTCTAAATTGTTCAAATTATTGTTGGATATCAAAGTTGTCACTCTAGAGTGATATAACCACTCTTGTAACACTTAGAATTATTCTTGGGTGCTTCATGTGTGGTGGCTTTGATTTGGTGTTAAGATTAATTGATTTAGTCTTGAAAAATTGGATTTAAAGCATGATTTTTTGGCAATTTCGTTTACTGTTTCAGACCTGGAATATCTGGAAATTTTGTGATGAAATTGTTGTCTTATGAATGTTTTGGATGTAGTTTGGGTGTTGGCACAATTTTCAGAAAGTGTTTCCGACTTGAAATAAGCAAAAACGGCGTTACCGGGTGGATTTTGAGCCAACCGGGTGACGGCTGTCCAAACAATAAATCCGTCACTGTTTGGGCAGCCCATGAACTGCCCCGAAACTATTGGAGCTGACCTGGGCAGTTTCCATAAGTATCGGGTAGTCGGTTCGGTCAAAAACGCTTTTTAGGCAATTTTGAGGAAAAACGGTTTTCGTAAAAGTTACGCGAGTTTTCTCCATATTTATGTTGAAATTTGATATTGAATAAATAGGTTTAGGTGAAATATGAATAAATTATTGAATAAATAGGTTTAGGTGAAATATGAATAAATTATTCATATTAGATATTGAATAATTTATTCGGTATTTTGAAAAAGTTTTAAAATACGATTTCGCCCGAATCCTCGCTTCCGCTGCACCCCATCACCCAAAACCCCAACAAAAATGGTATCAGAGCGGGTCTAATGCTTCATCCATTACATTATTCATGCTTGAAATTTGATATATAATCCAATTTTAATGTTCGCACATGCTTGTAATCTATATATGTTTCTTTACTTTTTGGTTTTACGTTAACGGAAAATATAACGAAAATTTAATAGTTAAATTGTGTTATGTTTTCTAAGGTAGAATTGAAATGTTTAGAAAATGATTTAGATTAAAATTCTGCATTGGATGTAGAGTATAACTTCCATAGGAAAATCTCCCCTTTTAAATATGGCCGTAAAGTAACGTGTATTGGATACATGTTTCTTGGTCCGTCTTGTCAGTACGATTTATGGGTATTTTTCTATAAGTGCATCCGAGATCGTGCCAAAGTTGTGAGGGTGTAGTTATAGGATTATTATCCATACCGGTTGTATATTGATACTGGATAAATTCAAGTGAAAGTGGAAATCCTGAACGTGCCAAAGCTGTCAGGACTACACCGGTAGCTTGAGTTTGTCATTGACAAGTGTAGCCTTGATACGCCTCCCTGTGAACGTGCCAAAGCTGTCACAGCGAGAAACGGTCAAGACCGAAAACAGGAGTCACTGGTGAGTGATTGACAAAGAGTTGTCTACCTAATGAATATACGTAGACGAGATCGTGCCAAAGCTGTGAGTCAAAATATATTCATAGGATCCTACTCTCACTATGGAATTCGATTTGATTATTGAATTCCGGTTGTCCGTTTGGGATTACGTTATTACGTAAAATAGTGGAAGACACTGCTGAGTTTAAAATCCATAACTCAGGTAGTGTGTAATATTATGGAATTTCTGCTTTCGTTTTTCCATTATTTCTATACTGTTTATAGAATTGTGCTTCTAATCCACTACATTTATATATTAATTGAATATAGGTTTTCAGACTTTGCTTATGGTTGCGTAGTTCTAGAATAGGTTCTAGAAAGACAGTAGACTTAGATATAGTTAGATTAGTTAAGACCATTGGGAACTGTTGTTCCAATTTTCTTGAAAATCAAGATGGTTTGTGACTTAGTTTCTAAGTCACGATTAGGTAATCTAAATAGATATCTGGTTTAAAATATAATAGTCAAGTTAGAATTGTTTCTTATTGATGAGTGGTAAATCTATCACTATTTCCCACTCATTTAACCTAATATTTTGTATAGTTTCTTGAGTTTTGTGAATATTTTGAAGTGTTTTGTGTTATTTTGTAGATAAATAAAGTTTTAGGACATTCTGGAGGTGATTTGGGCCAAAACAGTGAAAATTGGACGAAAAGGGCATTTTGGTAATTTCCCGCGTCGCGACGCCAGGACCTTCAGCGTCGCGACGCCTAACGTGCACCAACAGTGCTAACGTGCGCCAGATCCACGTGTCAGAATCTGAGAAAAGTTTGACTTTGCTAACGTGCGCCGTGCCACGTGTCACCATCACAGCCGATCTGCTAACATGCGCCATGACACGTGTCAGCATCCTACGGTGCCGACAGTCACCATCGCCACGTGTGCCATGTCTCACTCCACGTCATTGCCATGTCATCGTCCACATCACCAGGTTGACCGAGTCAAACTGCCACATCATCATCAGCCAATCACAGCGTACCACATGTCGCGATCCTACGGTGCCGACAGTCCCTTTCCCACATGTCGCCACATCACCGCCACGCTAGCGCCACGTCAGCATCAATAATTGAGTCTCTAATCCTTATCTAACACATGGCGGATAAGAATCTCATCGACCAATCAGAAGCCGCCATGTGTCACAATAATTGAAGCCCAACCACTCTGCCACGTGTCACCTTATCATCTTATCCAGAATCTGCAAACCGACGAACCAGAGCGTGCCACGTCGACAGACGTTAGCGTAGCGACGCCAAAGGCCTCAGCGTCGCGACGCCAGATGCCTATCCGCGCCTATAAATAGAGCTTCAAATTTCTGTTTTAGAGGCACCACTCTCTCTCATCTCTTTGATGTAAAGAGAGAGTTTCTCTCTCTAGTTTCTTTTAGTTTTTAGTTTTTTTTAGTTTTTAGTTTTGTAAATAATTTTAATTACGTTTTGTTAATATAGTAATTTACTTTTTTACTTTTTACAGTTTTTACTATTCACCATGAGGAGGTAACTTCCCCAGCTAGGGTGAAAGGTAATTCTTTTACTGTTACTATTTAGATTAATCTCCCTTAAAAATAAAATATTCACTATTTAAAATATTGACTTAAAAAGGATACCGCCAGATTGGTCGGTTGGTAATATTATCACAAGTTTATATATTATTTTATGGGAGATATCTAAAATAGTAAATAGTAAAAGTAATTCCTTTTACCTTAGCATTTTATTTTATTTTATTTTACTTTTCAGCTTTTACTTTATGTCTTTTACTTTTCAGTATTTTTACTTTATGTCTTTTACTTTTAAGTTTTTACTAGCCCTAGTTATGTGTTAGTTATCTGGGGTTGTGATGAATTCTAATATCACCGGTTTATAAGAGGTTATTTTATAGTTTGGGTAATTTAAAGGTTTACTTATTAAGTCTTAAGCTTAATGCTTCTTGTTGTCTGATCACCAATAAGATTGATGTGGTAAATCTAAAATGAACTAAACATAGGGATTTTAGGTTTCAGCCTTAGACTTAATAGCCCACGATCTTCCTTGAGGATAGATAACCCTTTAATAGATTTCCTTACATGATAGACATATACCTGTCGGGCGGGGGTAGCCATAATTGGAACTTAAACTTAATGAATCCAGATAATTTGGTTGACATAGACATATGGTTCAATTGGGTTAAACTAGGTATTTGCATCTGACCATCGACATAGGCTTTTGCATAATTTAGTGTTCCAGGTTAGTAAACTGATTTATTACACAAACATAAAATAATCACTTCATCTTTTAAAAGATATTAGAAGGATTCACAACCCTAGATCTTTGTGTCTTTTGTTATTTTCTTTAGTATTTTCTTTGTCTTTTTATTTATTTATTTATTTAGCAAATCTACAATCAACCAAATCAATCAAGCAATCAATCTCTTCTCCCTCAATTAGATATTTGTAAATAAATAGTATCAATAATTAATAACAACAGTAGAAATTAAGTCCTCGTGGGATCGATATTTTTATACTACTTGAACTATACGTGCGCTTGCGTTATACGTGTGTGTTTACGCCGGTCATTTATGCAGTAAGAATTGACTTGAATGGTTCTTGTCTCGAGATTCTTGACTGGCATTAAGAAAACTCATTTAGCATTTGTTTGTCTTATAATGACGTTTCTTGGTTTTAGTGACTTTTAGAAGTCACGTGTCTGACATAATTTGCTAATCAATCATTTGCAATTGTTGTGAATAATTGAACGCAAATTATAAAGCTTAAGAAAGAAGATGTGTATAGTTGTGTATAGAGAATATTGATTCTAATAATACGACAACTATAGGTATTGGATACCGGATCTCTCGTCTAGTTAATTAAAATAATGTTTAATGACTGTTTTGATATTTGATATCAAAACTTGTGACTATTGGATAGTTACTTGTCATGTATAAACAGTTATTACATATTTTAATATGACTAGTAGTGTCATTGATGAAAGATGAACATTAAGAAAAATATTCGGTAAATAAACGACTTAGAATTGTGCATTATGAGATTTTATCATAAAAGAATTGGATGCTTGTTTCGTATGGTAAAGGATGGTCTGATACGAGATCACACCATATATCCTTATCCATTTAATGAATATTGTATTCAGGTTGTGATTAAATTTCATTTAACCAATGATCGTCATTGGACCACAGATTTGTTAAACTAATACATTGGATGTATGTAGTTTAATGAATTAGAAATTGCATTGTAGAGTTTTCTTTGCTTCGTAACTCTGTTGATAAATTGTCATAACTTAGTTACGTGTTTCTAATAGAGAACATGTTGAACGTCGTGAATTGTTCAAGAACTGTCAATATGTTTCTAATGAAACTCGGATAGAATATTTTGAATAGTTCAAAGATATTTTATATGTAGCGTTGAAAACTATATCTTTAGAAATTCATTGCGCGTCTTTGAATTGTTCGAAGATGTTTGATTTGATGAAACGCATGAATTTAAGGCAATTAGTTCTAAAGTTATTTAATGAATTTGATTCTTACTCAATATTGAACTTCCGCGATTCCATTGTGATGGAATTGGTTAGTGGGAGTAATCGAATCATATATGATTTGATTCGTTGATAATGAGTGTTACCTAATTAGTTTTCAATACTCTTGGGGTTATGCTCCAGTAAAACTAATTCATCTTTTTAATTTGGGTTCCATTCGTTCCTACAGTTACATATATGATATGTACAATAGAAATTTTCGAATCTTGAAAAGTTTGAGATTTGAATCTTTCTTTTATATAATGGTTATATAATTGAAAGTACTTGTGCCTTGGAGGTGCGAGTGAAAGGTTTATCATTTATTTTATTTAATGGAATATTGTATTCTATTTGATAGAATATCTTTTCTGCGATCCTAAGTAATGAAATTGTTTTGTTACTTAGTAGTTAACATTGGATGTTGACGATTGTAGAAGAGATTTGTCTTAGTGAGGTCAAATGAGAGAGTGATAAACTGTGATGAAACTACATAATTAATAAGATGAAATGACCTTTAGACAACTTCCGTATAAGTACAATAGGATGTCAGAATCATTTACAAAGTATTTGATACTTAACGGTTCTGTTGTTTTCTTATTGAAGAAACATTATCCTATAACTTATAGTGGGAGCGATATTTGATATCGATTTTAGAAATTAGCATTAAACCATAGATCTAAGATTGTTCATGGCTTACTATGATCAGGTTTTGAACTTGATTAAGCTTTCGGTATGAATAGTTCATAAATTGTGCAAATTGTTTGCGCAGCAGAAGCGAAGTGAGCTCGATAAAGGTTTAACATTTATAGTATGACAATGAGAGAGGTTATGCTCAGTAGTCTATTGTAAATTCTGAGAAAACTTGTCTCTAGTCGCACTAATTGAACGATTAAGGATTTGTTGGTTAATGTTGATATTAAACTGTATTTTGGCTAAAAAAATGCAAAGTGTCGTTCTTGAGTGATTTCTTCGAATGATAGATCCGTCGTGATTTCTTTGTTTGAAGTGTTCATTATAGAATGGCCCTAGAGTTTGTATTCTGCTAAGATCATAGTTTGATACACTAGCTTATGGAGCCTATTGTAGACTCAGATAAGTTTTCCGGAAATCCATGTTCTCTGATTTTGATATCAGTCAGATTGTCTGGTTTTATCGAAGTGTAGAGAATACGTTTTTGTCAGTAGGGTCAGTGGGAGCGTACAAATTTCTTTCTAGTATTAGATATCCTGAGTCTTCTTTTCTCCGTTGAAGCAGTGGAAGTAGTCTCTGTTATATTTGATATAAGGTTTTGTATATGATATAAAACTAAGAAACTTGTGAGATACTTCCATTAATCGCATATTAGATACGATCTAATAAAGGATACATAAAGACTATCTGTATGACAGTTAGTATAACTGTTTGACAATTAACATGTCTTTTATATATAGTATTCATATTTCGTAAAGGATGATTCCTTTGTCGAAAGATAGATTGATTGAAATGTCTAGTCAATCTTATGCATCATAGGATGATGGCGTAATGAATGCTACATTACATGCGATTAAAGATATCAATTTAATCGTAATTGTTACGAGTTATTTTGATATGCTGCAGACCATATGATGAGTTTAGAAACAAGTTCTTTGTGATCTTTGATTAGTGGTAAATCTATCACTATTTCTCACTCATTTAACATAATATTTTGTATAGTTTCTTGAGTTTTGTGAATATTTTGATGTGTTTTGTGTTATTTTACAGATAAATAAAGTTGGGAAAGCATCGGAAGAAAATTGGGGCCAAAATAGAGAAAAATTGACAAAATGGCAATTCAGTAAATTGATCGCATCGCGACGCCAAGACCTTCCCCGTCGCGACGCCTAACGTGCGCCAAACAGTGCTAACGTGCGCCGGGTCCACAAATCAGAATCTGAGAAAAGTTTGACTTTGCTAACGTGCGTCGTGCCACGTGTCACCATCACAGCTGATCTGCCAACATGCGACATGCCACGTGTCAGCATCCTACGGTGCCGACAGTCGCCATCGCCACGTGTGCCACGTGTCACTCCACGTCATTGCCATGTCATCAGCCACATCACCAGGTTGACCAAGTCAAACTGCCACCTCACCGCCACGTCATCATCAGCCAATCAGGAAGTGCCACGTGTCGCAATCCTAAAGTGCCGACAGTCTCTTTCCCACGTGTCGCTACGTCAGCGCCACGTCACCGCCACGTCAGCATCAATCATTGAGTATCTAATCCTTATCTGACACGGGGCGGATAAGAATCTCATCAACCAATCAGAAGCCGCCACGTGTCACAATAATTGAAGCCCAACTACCTCGCCACGTGTCACCTTATCAGCTTATCCAGAATCTGCAAACCGACGAACCAGAGCGTGCCACGTCGACAGAATCTGGCGTAGCGACACCAAATGCCTCAGCTTCGCGACGCTGGAAGCCTACCAAGGCCTATAAATTCAGCTCGAAATTTCAGTTTTAGGGGCACTACTCTCTCTCATCTCTTTGATGTAAAGAGAAAGTTTCTCTCTCTACTTTCTTTTAATATTTAGTTTTTTTTTAGTTTTTAGTTTTGTAATTAATTTTAATTACGTTTTGTAATAATAGTAATTTACTTGTTTTTTACTTTTTACAGTTTTTACTATTTACCATGAGGAGGTAACTTCCTCAGGTAGGGTGAAAGGTAATTCTTTTACTATTGCTATTTAGATTAATCTCCTTTAAATATAATATATTCACTATTTAAAATATTGACTTAAAAAGGATACCGCCAGATTGGTCGGTTGGTAATTAAACTTTCTTACCGCCTATATGGCAGGTTCATGGACAAATCTTTTTACCGCCTTAATGGCTGGTTGGACTTAATTTGACTTAATCAGGATACCGGCTATGTGGCTGGTTGGTAATGTTATCACAAGTTTATATATTATATTATGGGAGATATCTAAATTAATAGTAGTAAAAGTAATTCCTTTTACCTTAGCATTTTATTTTATTGTAATTTATTTTTCAGTATTTACTTTACCGCATTTTTACTTTATGTCTTTTATTTTCAAGTTTTTACTAGCATTAGTTATGTGTTGTAACTAAATTAGTTATCTGGGGTTGTGATGACTTTTAATATCACCGTTTTATAAGGGGTTAGATTATAGCTTGGATAATATAAAGATTTATTTATTGAGTTTTAATCTTAATGCTTTTTCATTAACTGGCCATTAATAAAATTGATCTGGTAAATCTAAAATGAACTAGACATAGGGATTTTAGGTTTCAGCCTTAGACTCAATAGCCCACGATCTTCCTTGAGGATAGATAACCCTTTAATAGATTTCCTTACATGATATGAATATACCTGTCGGGCGGGGGTAGCCATAATTGGAACTTAAACTTAATGAATCCAGATAATTTGGTTGACATAGACATATGGTTCAATTGGGTTAAACTGGGTATTTGTGTCTGACCATCGACAGAGGCTTACACATAATTTAGTGTTCCAGGTTAATAAATCAATATATTGCCCAACTTTAAGATAACCACTTCATCTTTAAAATGATATTGGAAGAAATCACAACCCTAGATAGTTTTTAATATTGAATTTTCTTAAAACCTATTTTCGACAATTTTATTTACTTGCTTTTAAATTTAGAATCGTCACCATTTCAAATCAATCAATCAACTTGTTAGATACTAGTAATCATTTGACCTCATAAAATTAATAGATTAGATATTAAGTCCTCGTGGGATCGATATTTTTATACTACTTGAACGATACGTGCGCTTGCGTTATACGTGTGTGTTTACGCCGGTCAATCTTTGAGATATTAAGAACTAGTTTCTTATTAATGGAGAATTTAGTCAGCAACCATAAGGTCAGATTAGTTTTGATTCTAATAATGACATTAGATGATCTATGTCATATAAAGTCAGAAAAGATGCAGTGGGAGTGACACCGTTGATTCTACTATACTAGTGGAATCAATTGCAACTTACGAAGTATTGACTTATGAAGTTGCATAGTGACCTCGTAGATTAGAAGTTTTCATAATATAATGCTTGTGGTTATCTTCAAGTATTTGGATTTGATTTCTAAATACATGGACAACTTAGTAGCTATAACACAATACTGATATAGCATATGAGTCATATTGATGTAGAATTTGGATTCTACAAAATATGAATGATGCTAGTTAAGGAAAACGATTGGGTTTGTTGGACAGACTCGATTTGTTAAAGCAGGCTTACTTGTTGTTGCCTACCTCTTGAGTGCTGGTGAGCTCTTGAGTGCCATGAGTATACGATACATATTAAGATGTGTATAGGATACCATAGATTGGCACTAGAGCAAGTGGGAGAAATTGTTAGGGTTGGTGCTCGGAGTGCCAATCTGGATCGTATTTATGTCTGATTCATAAATACGAGCAATTGTATTTTCCATAATATTACTAATTTTAATGGTAGCACCCTTGTCTTTTATACGCTTATTCGATCTAATTGCAATTAGATTTCTGATTATGATTAGATCGAAACTGAATCTGGTTAAGTGATACGTGTATATTAGACAAAGCCCTAGGATTTACAGTATAGTGCGCAATTACAACGTAGTTTGTAATTGACATTGGGAAGCACACTATTAGTTGTATATCCTTAAATAAAGTTCCTGGTCAAGATTTTCTAACACGGGTCGGTTAGTAAAATACGTTGAGACCAGTACATGTCGTATATCGTGACTTGGTCCGATGGTTTGTCCTAGTGAACCATGAGTCTCGGGAGACTCGTATAGACATGTAGGTATTTATTTGATAAGACATTGAACAACACACTGAAGGTTTCCTAATAGATGGTACACCAACGTCAATAGGAACCTTCTCGAGTTGAGCGAGCATAGTGGTCTTTCGACTTGAGATACCACTGTGGATATATGAGCTATCCTCCACACTTTGATGGTAGTCACGTCAACGATCTAGTCATGATCAGACCTCCGCCTGTTCGTTGGGTGTGGACTGATGCTTATGATATCATGTGTGTATCAAGATAGAATCCGTCAGTCCTGTGTGCATGGCATAGGCATCCAGCACATGTTTACGATCTAGTAAATCCATGGACGTGATATAACATCGGAAACCAGTTCCGAGTGTTATTTAGAGATCGTAAATTGAAAATCAACTGTATTATACCGAACGGATTTGACGTTTTCATCGATATCCCAGGTATAATACGGATGGCCTGTGACGAAGGGATTATACGTATGCTATGACCTCGACTTGCATAGTTTAGCGAGATTATTCGTGGCAGTCATAATCCATGAGTGGGCGGATTATGGACACGAAATTGGATTTCGTGACGGGTAAACCTAAACTTAGAGAGTCCCACAATATGAAGTGTACTCGTTGAGCACTTGGGAAACTCGATATGAATAATACGGATTATTCATAATACTTCACTGGATTAAGTGAGTTAATTCAGATCGTTTAATCGGTTAAACGATAACACATGCAATTATGGAATTTTGTCCGCTAATAATTATTGTGTATTTGTATTTGATACATAATACGATTAGATACACATTAATTATTCGTCAAATGAGATTTTGATACATGCCATAAATATATGTATTAATTATAAATAAAAATACATATATAATAATAATTACATTAATTGATTATTTGAATATTTAATTGTTAAATATTTCAATAATTAATTAATCTAATTTTTCATAAATGTTATGATATTTTGTCCAATTATTATTTGGACACATGACATACTTTTATTAAACTTAAGGTGTGTTAATATGATTGGCCACTAAGAGATTAATGTTGATTTTTTGATTTAATGAAATTAAAAAATGCAAAAGGACCAAAATGCCCCTCTTTTTACGGCTAAAATTTGGTCAACACTTTAAAAAGGTAGAAAATTGTTTTCTTCTTCTTAGAGAAGCCTCCATGGCCGTGACCTTCCTAAATAAAATGGATTTTCCATGATTGTTTGATAAATTCATGAAAAAGTGGAGAAAAATCAAGAAAGTGCTTAAGGAAGTTTGGAGCATTAAAGGTAATCTTCAAAAACCCATTAAGCATGAAATTAGTTTATTATTTATTGATTTCTTAGAATGGTTCTAGGGTTTCTTCACTTGTAAAATTTAGGGCTTTTGGTTGTGGTTGATGAATTGGAAGCTAATGAAGCATGTGTGAAGTAGATTTGGAGCTAATTAGTGTAATTTTGTTCCAAATTGTTCAAATTATTGTTGGATATCAAAGTTGCCATTCTAGAGTGATATAACCACTCTTGTAACACCTAGAATTTTTCTTGGGTGCTTCATGTGTGGTGGCGTTGATGTGGTGTTAAGATTAATTGATTTAGTCTTGAAAAATTGGATTTAAAGCATGATTTTTTGGCAATTTCGTTTACTATTTCAGACCTGGAATATCTGGAAATTTTGTGATGACATTGTTGTCTTATGAATGTTTTGGATGTAGTTTGGGTGTTGGCACAATTTCCGAAAAGTGTTTCCGACTTGAAATAAGCGAAAACGGCGTTACCGGTTGGATTTTGAGCCAACAGGGTGACGGCTGTCCAAACAATGAATCTGTCACTGTTTGGGCAGCCCATGAACTGCCCCGACACTATTGGAGCTGACCTGGGCAGTTTCCATAAGTGTTGGGTAGTCGGTTCGGTAAAAAACGCGTTTTAGGTAATTTTACGGAAAAACGGTTTTCTTAAAAGTTACGCGAGTTTTCACCATATTTATGTTGATATTTGATATTGAATAAATAGGTTTAGGTGAAATATGAATAAATTATTGAATAAAAAGGTTTAGGTGAAATATGAATAAATTATTCATATTAGATATTGAATAATTTATTCGATATTTTGAAAAAGTTTTAAAATACGATTTTGCCCGAATCCGCGCTTCCGCTGCGCCCCATCGCCCAAAACCCCAACAGTGTACTGATATTGATTGTTTTGAGGAGAGAAGCTACCATCTCAAGTTCAACCTTGTATTTTTGCAGGATGACAATACCAATACCGTATGCCGATATTACTAATATGTAGCTTTAAGAAGAAATAATTGGAAACAAACGGATGCAAGCCCTTCAAAGATATTTCTAAAACATAACATCAACAATAAAACATCACTGCATTAGACAACAAATCATATTTTAACTTTGTAAGGAGTAGAACCAGCAAAACATTACTACCAATTACTCATTTACAATCATACATCCAATTTTAAGAATCAAATAAGATTTCAATCATGAACACCAGCAAGCAATAAAAGGAATTCATAGATATATCAAAATTAACATTTTGGAAAATAGATTTATTTCATGTGTAAAAGCAACAAATTTGTGATAGAAATTAGAACGAGAAATGGAAACTGAAAGTAATCGACATCACAATCTTTTAGAACGAAGTAGAAAGTAATCGACATTAAAATGACAAAAATAAATAAATAAAAGATCTGTTAATTATGATATAAATTAGAACGAGAAATGGAAACTGAGACTCACACTTAGTGGGATTGTTAGGCTCTTTTGAGTACTTCACCTGAAAAAAATAAAAAATGAATTTAAATCCATGAAGATTGTAAATAAAGACGAAAGCTTCTTGTGGATTATCAAGATGTACCATGGCAGCTGATTTTAGATGCTGCCGCTGTAATGAACCCTGAGAATTTAGGGATTTAGAACGAAGCAGAAAGTACCTTAAAATGAACCCTGAGAATGGAACAATGATGGAAGAAAGCTTGGAATCAAAGTCAGCTCGTGCTGGAGAATTTAGGGATTTAGAACCGAGAGGGAGAGTGAAAGGAAAAATGGAAGAGGAAGAATGGAAGAAGAAAGCTTGGCAGTGATTTAGGGATTTAGGGGGAAAGCAAAAGGAAAATCTAATTTATTTAAGTAGATTTAGCGACGGAACATAATTTTGTCGCTATTTAAATCGCTATTTAGCGACACAAATACCATTCCGTCGAAATATATGAACGGAATTACAAATCTGTCGCTAAAGATAGCGACCGAATTATTTTCTGTCGTTAACAGTAGCAGCGGCATTTTAATTTCGTCTCTATTTAGCGACATAAAGTATTTATGTCTCTATATATTGAGATGGAATTGAATTTCCGTAGCTAAATATAGCGACGGAATGGTATTTCTGTCACTAATTTAGAGACGGAAATAATTTCTGTCTCTAATTAGAGACGAAATTTCTTTCCGTCTCTATTGAATTTCGTCTCAATATATAGAGACAGATTTATAAATTCATCGCTTTTTTTCCCGCTATTTTCATTCCTGCCACTATTAGTTTCAGAATTTTATGTCGTCGTTAAATTCCATAGCTAATATTGTAATCCATTTCAATTCCATCGCTATTCCGTTTCTAAATGTTGAAACAGATTTTTCCGTCGCTAAATCTGTATTTTCTTATAGTGAAACTCTCGCAAAACTTCACAAGCATTTTCCTTATTTGCCTCAAAACTCTCTGATGAAAGTCTACAAAGGTGGCATTGAAAGAATTAGACTTCTGATAATCAAAGGTATTCCTAGTGATATTCGTTGGATAATTGAAGCACGAGTTCGCTTGGAAGGTGAGTCATCTGACTCTTTTATTTCATTTCTGCCTGGTTTAGGAAAAAACACTTATGCTAAGAAAAGATGAGCTAAATGATTAGGTGTTTGTTATAAATGTGCACGTTGTACATGCAATACTCATTGTCATTCTTTAGTAATGATGTCTAATAATCGCGAAAATAAAATAAAATTTATTAGAGATGGCTTGAGTAATGAGTCTTTAGATGACATATCATTGACTCTTGAGACGCATCCCAATGGATATGTCCATCATGAGATTCACAATTTACATACAAAGTTTCGAAGAGAAAGACAACATTTGAGCATCGAGAATCTGACTTTAAAAGACCATGTTTGCCAATTTATAAGAAAATTGGATAGGAAACTTGTCCCTGATCCATAGAGGTCATTCAAGTCGTTTCTGGAATAAGATTTGATCCATAATCACGACTCCTTGTAAATATTTTTGTTTTAATTTCTTTGTCTTTAACTAATAATTGTGATGTGTTTTGTTATTTTTTTTTCACCGACAAGGTCCAGACTTTTTGACTTTCACAATTTATTCTATTGTTAATCTAATAATTGTCATTTGGTAGGTACTAATGGAGTTATTAATCACCCTTTTTTCAGGATCTATAAATTCAGCTTGTCATTGTTCTCTTCAACACATCCAGATTAAAGAGAATAAAGAAAAAATGGAAGTAACTTCAAAAAGACGAGTAATTAATATATGTGTGTCTTGTGGAACTAGTTCTGGATCTAAACCAGAATTTGTTGAGACAGCAAAAGAACTGGGTAGAGTTATGGCAGAGAGAAATATGCACTTAGTATATGGCAGTGACAATCTTGGACTGATGGGGTACATTTCAAAGGCCGTACATGATGGTGGTAGTCAAGTTTTTAGGATCATTCCAAAACCTTTGGTAGACACAAATCTTATGGGAAAATCAAACGGAAAGGAATGCATTGTTTTAGATATGTCCGAAAGACTTTTTGAAATGATTAATCATGCTGATTGTTTATTGCTTTGGCAGGTGGGTTGGGCATGATGGAGGAAATTTTCACAGTGCTCTCTTGGGAAAACTTGAACATACATAAGAAACCAATTGGACTGTTTAATATTAATGGATTCTTTGACTTTCTTTATGTGTTTCTTAAAGATGCCAGAAGAAAAATGGGTTTCTTTCAAAACCCGTAAAAGATATATTCCTCACTGCCAAAACAGCCAATAATTTAATTGGCCAACTCTTAGCCTTCGAACAAAAAATTGACCATATCATTTCCAAGTTGAATTGTTCTGATAACGATCGTGGTAAAAAATGTAGAATAAATCTGGATCTTAATCTTTAGTTTTCTTTTTAGATGTAGATATAATTGACAATTCCACAATAACCAGATACTGTCTTTTAAACTATTCTTTTTAGACATAGGGGACATTGTCTCAATTAAGTTTGGGGGAGGGAATAATTGATTAGTATCTTGTTTTTTTTTTTTTTTTTTTTCTTTGGGTTGGTTATTTTGCTTTGTTGTTTTATTAAAAAAAATTATTTTATTTTTATGTTTTTTAACTTTACTAACCAAGTGGAATGTGTCTTAAGATAGCTGAGTAATGAGTTCTCACTCCTGAGACGTATCTAAGTTTTATTCGTAACAAGTTAATTTTTGTTTATTTCATTTTGCATTATTTAAATTCATGAATTCTCCATAATATTGATTAAATTTTACCTTCATATGCTCATTTGACAGGTATTATCAACATACATGGTAACATACGAACATGAGTTGTAAGTGAAAATTTTGTAATATTCAGTACTCCGGTTTATTGGAAATAGCACCTAAAAGTGATGGAAAAAAAAATGGTTGTGTGTATATAAATATTTTACCTCGCTCTTACTTAGTAACCAGACATCTTGCCTCAGTAAGAAGTGATTGTTCGCGTCAAACGGTAGAGCCTGAGTTAATAATAATAAAGTTTCTATTTCATAACCGAACGTCTTGCCTCAATAAACAGTGATTGTTTGCGTCAAACGGTAGAGCATTTTTACATCTGAGATCCGGGTAATTAAGTCCATAGGGGTGTCTTAACACCTAGTGCCCTAAAGCCAACTAATTTGGGAGTCACTGGCTCAAAGCTCGTTACAAGGATTGAAGATGCTGTTTGTTAAGAAAAAAAAAATCTATTGCCAAAAAGGTGTGAATTCAAATTTAACTTTAGGATAAAAATATTACTCTATTTTTCAACTACACTTATGATTATTGTGGATACAATGAATTGATTAATACTTTGTTGGTGGTGTATATGGAGAATGGTAAAAGTATAGGAGAATTTACTTATTTAGTAATTTAGAAAGAAAGAAAACAACTATTAACTTGGATAATAATTTCTTTTGTTTTTAACTCGTTTATTGTGTTTATCCTTTTATTTTGTTTGTGTGATATATTGTTCATTTGATTGATTTTTGTGGGTATCGTCGATGTAAGTCCTCACGAGATTGTAACTCGGACACCTAGGGGTTTGTTGCATACGCTAAATGCAACTGTTATCCCTACGAAAGTGGCTTAGGTTAATTTATTTTAAAGTTTTTTATTCATTTTGTTTTGTTATTTTGCTCGAGGACTAGCAAAATGTTAAGTTTGAGGGTGTAATGAGTGGAAAATATATCATTATTTACTGCCCCTTTTACTTAATATTTTGTATGGTTTCTCGAGTTTTATGAACGTTTTGATGTGTTTAATTATTTGGAAAATAAAATAAAATCGGGACTCAATGGAATCAATCAGGACGAAATATGGAACAAATAAGGGCTAAAATTGGACTTGACATTTGGATTTTGGAGGTTGGAAACTTGAAATGACGTTCTAACGAAATACAATTTCGTAATTTTCAACTTTGTGTAATTTTTGTATTTTGGCCATAACCTTTTACTCCGATATCGAATTGAGATGATTCAAGTTCCAGATGAAAGAAGACTCAAAGATCTACAACTTTGATACTCATAAGAATTTCGAATTCTGAAGTTTCAAGATCAAAATTGATGAAAAATCCAAAGTGTGTTATGTGTAATTATTAAAGTCATTATCAAAAATAAAATTAAAAAAATGGAAAATGACAATTTACAATTGTCAAACTTCCACCAAACATGATTGCCTGTTTGGTGGAGGATTTGGTGCCATGTTTGGTGGCATGTTTGGTGGAAGCCTTTATATTTGTCTATAAATAGCATGTCAAATTTGATGTAAAACTCATACTTTCATCTAGGATTTCTCTGTAAAACTTAGAAGAGAGTATGTGTGTTTATTTCGGTTTTCTTGTATTTTCTTTTTATTTTTTGTAATAAAATTCTATCTGTTTTCTTTCAAGCATGAGTAGGCTTCCACCAATTTACTTAATATACATACAAACAACGTGCTCGACACGACAAATAAAGCAATAACCAAATATTTTAACTTATTAAACTTCTAAACTTCTTCCAGGACACTTGTGAGGGTGACTACCGTTTGGGTGATCCGCGTCTCGAGCAAGACATCCAAAACTGATGTGGTTGACCTGTCAAGAGCTAACGTGCAAAACTACAAACTGGTTTGGTGTGAGTTATAAAAACTTAATAAGTAACCATGCTAGTATAATAGCAAACAAGTCAAGTATAAACTTCAAAAAATCAAACAAATCAAACATATCAGGAGTGTATCGGAATTACTAAATTGTTACATGTTTAGATTTTATTATCTTGTTATTATCCTTTATACTTAACCCATGTCAAGCTTTCAAATTCACATATCTACATATGTGCTAATCTAATAGCTAACATTCAAAGCATACAAAGCAAAACATGTGAAAGTTCGGGGTTATCCTCAGTTCTGACCCTATGCGGAAATAATCACAATTAATTGAGACAAGTCCTGATTAATGTGTCTATAGAAAATCAACTACCAACCACAATATCCAACAACAATAAAATCCACAATATTAATCAATATAGAAATTGCGGAAAAGTAAATCAATCACACAAAATTCAACACACTGATTTTGGTGACGAAGTGGAAAACTCTTCCGAGTAAAAAACCACTCCGGGTATAGGCTACCACCCGAATCCACTATATCGAGAAAAACTTACAGCGATGGTCAAGACTATGGTGGCAACTCCACCGACTCAAGTACCTCTAAACTGCAAGAACTCAAAGCAACTCCTCAAGCCCGCAACCCACGGTTTTCTTTTCAGAACCTCTGAAGTCTCTGAGTAGATTATATCACCAATGACGTCGGAACTCCGACTACCAAACCTCCTCATAAAGAACTCTAAAGGATTGGGGAATTGGGTTAAGTTGTGTTGAAGGTTTATCAAAGATGGAATCACACCATTAATGAAGAAGACAATAAGAAGAAGAAGTCTTCAATGGTGGATTCAAATAAGGTTGAAAGCTTTGAGAGATTTAGGCTCAAGAAATAATTGCTTCAACCCGTGAGAATGGTGGCTAAGGGTTATATTTATAGGTAGGGTGAAAACCTAGGGTTTTGCAGGCCAAAAACGCGTTCAGATTGCAGTCGCGTTCGAACGCTTACTATAACGCTACACGAACGCGCCCTTTCTGTGAAGACTCGTTCGAACGTCAATCGAACGCACAACGAACGTGAGATCTTTTGAATGCTCCCGTTCGAACCCCACAATAACGTGCCTCGAACGTTTGCTCTCTGGAATGCTCCCGTTCGAACCCAATAGAGAACGTGCCACTAACGCCACACGTTCGAACCCACAAACGAACGCAACACTAACGCCAATCGTTCGAACACTGCAACGAACCCACCACGAACGTATGTCTGATGCACAGCAGCCAGAAACCAGTCCAATTGCACAAAGATCTTCATGAAAGATTACAACTCAATTGAACTTGTTTTGTCACGGACACATGCCAATAAAAAAGGTGCTAACAATCTCCCCCTTTGGCATTCCGTGACAAAACACTACCTAATACAAAGACTACGGTAATAGACCCAAAAGCAAATAGTCAACTGTCAACCATCAAACAGTGACTTATTACAAATGGACTCGATCTAACACCTAACAAAGTAGTCTTGAAATTAATGCCACCGCAGCAACATACCTGCTACCTGAAACATCCACAAACAACAATATACCGTGAAAAGCATTGGGATAATCAAATAGAACATAAAGCAGGTAAAAATCTCATGCATGTACAAGTAGAAATCCCTCTCCCCCTTAATCTTAACTCCCATTAAAACGGAGATATCTAAAGGATATTCTACGGCTCTCTCATATATATTAAGGCTCTCCCCCTTAATATATTACTCTCCCCCTTTTTGTCACGAAATGACAAAGGGTATAAGAAACAGGAAAAATAACAGGAGAACATGAGACAACACATGCAAGAGCATAAACAAACAGGAATTACTCCCCCTCACTAACAGGCATAAAAAGTTAGCAAAATAAAACACGGGAAGCAAAACAAAACTCAGAAAGGTGCACAAGAAAGAACAAATTGGTATGCAATAACATGAAGCACACACAGGCACATACTGAGAGAAATAAGAATCCTGTCAAAAACTGACTGAAACAGCATTTCAAGCTGATACAATGATACCCAGTCAGTATTCAAATGTTTATGACATGAAACAATAGGCATCATTTTAAAAGTGGCTAAATACAACACTTATGCATATGACATAAACACCAAAGCATAGAAAGCACTTGCGTGGAAAAATAAAGTGCACAACAAATCAAGGCTTAAGACCTTATTTTATGAGCTGGACACAGCCAAAGAAATCCATCTCTAAACAAACCAAGTCCACAAAATATGTGTTCAAACCCAGCACCACTAGGACCTGAAAATAAGCAACATTGGTTGCATGCTATATTATTTACCCCAGAAATATCATGAGCTCATATTTAATAACTCTTTCGAGTGAAGGGTTTTTGCCCTTATCTTTTGAATTTGGCTCTTTTGCACTTGACTCATTTTTTCTTTTTAAATTTATTTCTTTTTACTTTTACAAAGGGGATAGCAAGGTCATCTAGTCAAAAGGTCACACTATTGAGCAAACAAATGCATGAAGAGATTAGATTGCCATTCCAAAAACTCATACATGCGACCAAGCCTTGACAAAATAAAAACGTGTATGTGAGGTGCAAGCACATGATATACCAAAGGTTTTTATCACACACACTTATGTATATAGAGCATCAAGAAAAATAACAGCATATCATACATGCATAATCTATATCCTACATACCAGGATCACATGCACATCTATTCATGCTCTAACAAGCCATAAAAATATTTTTGGTCTTTTCAAAATATATAATTTTTTTGATTTTCAGTTTTAAAGCACAAAAAAAAAAAAGACACAAAACAGCGCTGCAAACATCCAATGATACGTGGAGTTGTATCCCGAGTGCATATCATACTACCGTCCATTCGAATCGGCTATGAAATTTATGTCCGGGTTTCCATCCTATATACCAAGGGACATATAACAAAAACAAGACACACACCACACCCCATATGCTGTGAAAATAAAATAAACGTGTAGAAACATAAAACACACGCACACACACATGCAATGGGAAAATACAAATGCATCTTTTAAGCAGAGTACACCGAAGTGCACTCTCATCATGTCCATCAGGACACAGAAGTAGATGGGAAATCATCTTGCTTCCCCCCCCAACCTTTCTAGGAGCCTCATGCACATGAGAGTTCCCAGACAACAAAGCAAGTTTCTCACTCAATAATTGAGCTTGTTTGGTTAGTGCAGAAACTTGAGACATTAGATTTGACGAATCAAATCTAGGAGACACACTCTTAGGCCTTCCTTTTTGTTTGTGCAATATGAAACACTTAGGCCTAATTGTCCAGCCTTGCCACAGTGGTGGCACACAGGCACAAACCTCGGATGAGAGCGAGGTTTTCCCATAACACCTCTAGATTGAGGTTGGGATACAGGACGAGGAACAACAGGAGGAGAAACATGATTACTCACAACAGGTTCTTACCTAAGTCACGTTTAGCTGCTACAAGGCACAGCTTTGGAGAAGAAGCCTTATTGAAGTTAGCTCAGAAATAATTCCTAACATACGGTCCACTTTTTATTCTCACTAGAAAATACAGACAACTGGGTTCTAGTATCTTCAAGTTCAGTCTCTAAAGCTAGGACCTTATCAATTAGACCTCTATTCCTCTCCTCCAGGTCATCAAACATCAAAAGGCTTTGCTCAAATTTGGCTTGAGCTTCATTCTTTTCTAGCTCAACTCTTTCAATTGCCTTTTACTGACCTCTATATTAGTCTTCTTAATAGCTAAACTCTCATTAAACAGTTCAGCAAGCTACCTGAAAACTATCCTCATCAACAGACTCATCAAGAGAGACTTCAGAATCAGCATCATTAACAATAATCTCTCTATCATCAGTCACACTAGCAGTAAATGTCATATAATTGTTCTTGTCTTTAGGAGACTCATCAGAGGTATAATCCACCTTCTGAATCACTGGGAGAGGCTGCCATGGCTTTCTTACCTTTAGCCTTCAGATATGTGGGACACTCAGATCTAATGTGCTCATATCCTTCACACACCATGGCATTGGACATCGCGGGATCTACTACCCCTATCCTCTCTAGACTCTTTACTTTTACTGCTATGTCTGCTCTCTCTAGGCATAACCACTCCCTATCTCTATTACTGCTATGGCCACTCTTCTTAAATTTAAGAAATTTCTTAAACTTCTTTGCAAACAAGGCCAACTCACGATCCGTGATGGTATCATCACCAGACGAATCATGCACAACTTCCTTAGTGATTTTCATCGCAAACGTTTTTGGCTATCTATAACCAGGAAGCTTTTTCTCATAAACCTGTAGTTTTCCTACGAGTTCATCTAAATCAAGCAGATCGAGGTCATTACTTTCCTCGATGGCGGTGATTTTGGGTAGGAACTTATCAGGAAGGGATCTAAGGATTTTTCTAACTATCCTATTTGTAGGTATAGTCTCACCTAGGCTAAAACTAGAGTTAACGATATCGTTAATCTCAGCATAAAATTCATCAAAGGTCTCATCATCTTTCAGTTTGGCGACCTCAAACCTAGTGGCTAAATCCTGGAGTCTATTATTTTTAACAGACAGTGTGCCCTCATGCACAGTCTGCAGGATGTCCCAAGCATCCTTGGCTATCTCACACATTGAGATTCTCCTAAATTCAGCAGAACAGACTGCACCGTGTATGGCATTAACAGCTTTGCTGTTCCTATTGCTAGCATCAAATTCGTCCCTGGTCCAGGTCAATTTATCTTTAGGGGAAGATACCCCATCAACAATAACAACGGGGTTTTCCCCGTGTTCAACAGTCATCCAGACCCTCTCATCTAAGGACTTAAGGAACGCTCTCATGCGAACCTTCCAATGCAAATATTCCGTGCTATCAAAAAATGGCGGACAATTTAAGGGTTGACTACGCTCCATAGCTAATGGGTCAATGATCGAGTTCAGGCTCTGATACCAATTGAAAGTTCGGGGTTATCCTCAGTTCTGACCCTATGCGGAAATAATCACAATTAATTGAGACAAGTCCTAATTAATGTGTCTATGGAAAATCAATACCAACCACAATATCCAACAACAATAAAATCCACAATATTAATCAATAATAGAAATTGCGGAAAAGTAAATCAATCACACAAAATTCAACACACTGATTTTGGTGACGAAGTGGAAAACTCTTCCGAGTAAAAAACCACTCCGGGTATAGGCTACCACCCGAATCCACTATATCGAGAAAAAACTTACAGCGATGGTCAAGACCTATGGTGGCAACTCCACCGACTCAAGTACCTCTAAACTGCAAGAACTCAAAGCAACTCCTCAAGCCCGCAACCCACGGTTTTCTTCAGAACCTCTGAAGTCTCTGAGTAGATAATCACCAATGACGTCGGAACTCCGACTACCAAACCTCCTCCTAAAGAACTCTAAAGGATTGGGGAATTTGGGTTAAGTTGTGTTGAAGGTTTATCAAAGATGGAATCACACCATTAATGAAGAAGACAATAAGAAGAAGAAGTCTTCAATGGTGGATTCAAATAAGGTTGAAGCTTAAGAGATTTAGGCTCAAGAAATAATTGCTTCAACCCGTGTGAGAATGGCGGCTAAGGGTTATATTTATAGGTAGGGTGTGAAAACCTAGGGTTTTGTAGGCCAAAAACGCGTTCAGATCGCAGTCGCGTTCGAACGCTTACTAGAACGCTACACGAACGCGCCCTTTCTGTGAAGACTCGTTCGAACGTCAATCGAACGCACAACGAACGTGAGCTCTTTTGAATGCTCCCGTTCGAACCCCACAATAACGTGCCTCGAACGTTTGCTCTCTGGAATGCTCCCGTTCGAACCCAATAGAGAACGTGCCACTAACGCCACACGTTCGAACCCACAAACGAACGCAGCACTAACGCCAATCGTTCGAACACTGCAACGAACGCACCACGAACGTATGTCTGATGCACAGCAGCCAGAAACCAGTCCAATCGCACAAAGATCTTCATGAAAGATTACAACTCAATTGAACTTGTTTTGTCACAGACACATGCCAATAAAAAAGGTGCTAACAACATGAATACCATAGAGTATCATTTAATATCAAATACATTTCAATCACATGATACATAAAGTCATACATATATACTTTTATCACAATTATCCACCTTTGAAATATCATCAAATTAGCAACTCAAACAAGTATAGATCAACTCGTAGACGCAACTGCCTGCCAAGGACTACTAAGCTTCATAGATGCCTTCTCAGGGTACAATCAGGTCAGGATGCATCATGTAGACGAGGAGAAAACCACTTTTATCACCAATTAAGGACTGTACTGCCACAAAGTAATGCCTTTCGGACTGAAGAACGCAGGGGCAACTTTTCAAAGGTTAGTAAACAAAATCTTCAAACCACTCATCGGCACTTCAATGTTGGTATATGTGGATGACATGATAACAATGTCCAGAGAACCAAGAGATCACGTAACTGACCTAAAGAAAACCTTCGAGTTGCTGAGAAAACACAATTTAAGACTCAATCCAGAGAAGTGTGCATTCGGAGTGGCCTCAGGAAAATTTCTAGGCTACATGGTGAGCTCTCGAGGCATAGAAGCCAGCCCCCAGAAGATACAAGCCGTGCTAGATTTGACATCCCCCAGAAAAATTAAAGAGGTGCAAGGTCTAACAGGCAGGGTCGCCGTGCTCAACCGATTCATCTCTCGGGCGGACCGACAAATGCCACCCCTTTTTCAAAGTCATCAAGAAGGCCCAAAAGGGGATCGACTGGACACCGAAATGTGAGGAGGCCTTCCAGCAGCTAAAAAATATCTAGCACAGATCCCACTCCTGGCTAAACCTCTCCTAGGAGAGACATTATACTTGTACTTGGCTGTTTCAAAACACGCAGTGAGTTCGGTATTGGTGCAAGAGGCCGACCAGATCCAGAGACCGGTATACTATGTCAGCAAAGCTCTATTGGATGCAGAGACCCGATATCCCGTGCATGAACTAGTCGCCCTATGCATGAACTAGTCGCCCTATCCTTGATCACTGCAGCACGGAAATTACGACCCTACTTCGAGGCCCACCCTATCGGAGTTTACACCAATTACCCCCTACGGAAGATCTTGCAAAAACCAGAAACCTCGGGAAGGTTAATGAAATGGTCGGTGGAGCTAAGCGAGCACGACATTTCCTACCTCCCAAGGATAGCATAAAAGGACAGGCCTTGGCAGATTTTGTTGCGGAACTCGCGGAACCCCAAATATTGACCACGGAGGAAAGCAAATGGGAAATGTCAGTGGATGGGTCTGCTAGCTCACTGGGCAATGGGGCATGAATCACACTGAAAAACAGTGAAGGAGAAGAAGTGTTGCTTGCCTTAAAATTTGCTTTCAAAGCCACAAATAATGAGGCCGAATACGAAGCAATTTTGGCCGGATTAAGGCTATGCACAGTAGTGGGAGTCCACAACGTGGTAGTAAGGAGTGACTCTCAGCTAGCCATTCAACAACTAAAGGGAGAATTTCAGGCCAGGGAGCCGACTATGATAGCTTACTTAGCCGAAGTAAAAAAGTTGAAGGAGAAAGTGGGGAACGTACGCTTCGAACAAATCGGACGAGAAGACAACTGTGAAGCAGACTCCCTGGCCCGGCTCGCATCCTCAATGAAGACCGAGGACCCCAGAATAATCCCTCTCATATGCCTCTGAGAAAGAAGCATAGGGGAGCTGAAGGTAGATATAGTAGAAGAGGGAGGCACAAACTCATGGATGCAACTGATTATGAGATACCTGGAAACAAGAGAAACCCCTAAAGATAAAAAGGAGGCCAAGAAACTAAAATTCAAGAGCACCAAGTTCTCCCTGATTGAAGGGGTGCTCTACCGGAGAGGCTATACCATACCCCTCCTGAGATATTTAACAGAGGAGGAATCAGATTATGTGCTCAGGGAAATTCACACGGGCATCTGTGGAAGTCACGCCGGAGGAAGATCAATCGCCTTTAAAGCCTTAAGCCAAGGATTTTACTGGCCGACCATGCATCAGGACGGTGTGAGGATATCCCAGAAATGCGAAGGTTGTCAGAAAAATACCAACATCCACCATCAACCGACAGAACAATTAACCACCATGTCCAGCCCCTGGCCATTCGCGCAGTGGGGGCTAGATATCATATGGCCAATGCCAAAAGGGCGAGGGCAGGCAAAATATGCAATCGTGGCTATAGACTATTTCACCATCACGGAGAAGAAGGCCACAGAGTTTGTAAAGAAGAACATTATCTGCAGGTTCAGAATCCCCCGGGCGATCATCACCGACAACGGGAAATAATTCGATAGCAAATGATTCAGGAAGCTCTGCGAAGACCTCCAGATCGCTTTAAAATTCGTCTCGCCAGCCCATCCCAAGTCAAACGGACAAGTTGAGGCAACAAACAAGACCATCAAGGCAAACCTTAAAGCTCAGCTCGGATCATGCAAAGGCTTATGGGTCGAAGAATTACCATAAGTGATATGGGCACATCGGACGACCTACAAAGATTCCACAGGGGAAACACCATTTTCCCTATCATAAGGATGTGAGGCCGTCATTCCAGCAGAAATCGGGGTAGCAACTCACAGGGTCCGCCACTTTGGGAATGAGCAGAATGAAGAACTTATCAAAAACTACCTCGACCTGATCGAGGAAATGAGAGAGAAATCAGATATGAAAGTAGCAGTCTACCAACAAAGAATGGCCCGCTTCTACAACAGAAGAGTTCAGACCCGCTCCTTCCTCCCGGGCGACTTAGTATTGAGAAGGGTCACCTTAAACACCCGACGACCAGAGGAGGGCTCGTTGGGAGCCAAGTGGGAAGGGCCCTACAGAATCACAGAGGTGATAAGGCCAGGGGCTTACATCCTAGAACAGCTGGACGACACAAGATTGAAAAAACCATGGAATGCTGAGATGTTGAGAAAATACTTTCAGTAAATTCTCCCTTCCTTCTTTTCTTTTGCAGCAACCCGACAAGGGACGAAAACTCGATATAAAGCCTCTCTCAAAATGGCCCGCAGAGAGTTGTAAGAAGGGCAGTATGTCCCCGAATATAAATAAAACTTTCTTTTCCAAAATTTTCACCCACTCTTATAAATAAAAAAAAAAAAAATTTATGAACCATATTCAAAACTCCGAGGACATACTCAATACAACGGTCCAGGGTCAAAAGCACAAAACCCGCAACCACCCGACCACGGCTACCACCATAAAGAAACACAAGTCACACCAGAATCAGTCAATTCCATACAAGCATTAAACAGCAGGGGCGAAAGTAAATCAGAGTATAGATCCGTGAGAAGCATAACACGTGGATGGATGATACCCCGTGGTGATTGCTTGCTCCAGTGGTACCGAACATAAGGAGGAATATGCCCTTAATGTTTCGAACACCTCGGGGCCGGATTACGTTCCACCGAGGCCACTGCGACAATCGGCTCAGGGCTGGATCTTGTTCTGCCAAGGCCACTTGACTATTCGGCTCGGGATCGGGTTACGTCCCACCAAGTCATGCTAATTGGTGAGAGGACGGACATTCCCCCAGAACCAAGTGTTTCTCTTAGCTCGGGGTCCTCAAAATATTCAGGGACATACTCGATGTATAGGATCCGTGAAAAGCATAGCACGGGGAGGGATGATACCCCCGTGGCGATTGCTTGCTCCAGTGTTACCATGAGGAGGTAACTTCCCCAACTATGGTGAAAGGTAATTCTTTTACTATTGCTATTTAGATTAATCTCCCTTAAATATAATATATTCACTATTTAAAATATTGACTTAAAAAGGATACCGCCAGATTAGTCGGTTGGTAATTAAACTTCTTGCTGCCTATATGGCAGGTTCATGGATAAATCTTTTTACCGCCTTAATGGCTGGTTGGACTTAATTTGACTTAATCAGGATACCGCCTAAATGGCTGGTGCTAATGTTATCACAAGTTTATATATTATATTATGGGAGATATCTAAATTAGTAGTAATAAAAGTAATTCATTTTACCTTAGCATTTTATTTTATTGTAATTTATTTTTCAGTATTTACTTTACCGCATTTTTACTTTATGTCTTTTATTTTAAGTTTTTACTAGCCCTAGTTATGTGTTGTAACTAATTAGTTATCTGGGGTTGTGATGACTTTTAATATCACCGTTTTATAAGGGGTTAGATTATAGCTTGGGTAATATAAAGATTTATTTATTGAGTCTTAATCTTAATGCTTTTTCATTAACTGGCCATTAATAAAATTGATCTGGTAAATCTAAAATGAACTAGACATAGGGATTTTAGGTTTCAACCTTAGACTCAATAGCCCACGATCTTCCTTGAGGATAGATAACCCTTTAATAGATTTCCTTACATGATAGGAATATACCTGTCGGGCGGGGGTAGCCATAATTGGAACTTAAACTTAATGAATCCAGATAATTTGGTTGACATATACATATGGTTCAATTGGGTTAAACTGGGTATTTGTGTCTGACCATCGACAGAGGCTTACACAAAATTTAGTGTTCCAGGTTAATAAATCAATATATTACTGTAGGCATTGCATTTTCGCATGTGAAACCCGATGATGAGTCTCAGTTTGAGGCACTACCTTTTTAGCTAAGGATATTGCGGGAAATGGAGGTCGGAATGGGAAATTCAGAATAAGTACGTCATCAAGTTCATTTCACAAGTTCACTGTCTTCGTTAGTGCTGCGTTCGTTACTTCGTTCGAACGTCAGGCAGATTACGGACGTTCGTGAAGCGTTCGAATGGGCGTTCGAACGGAGTCGGTATTTCTGGTTTTGCTGCTAGCCTCGCACCCCAGCCCAATTAGCCCCCCAAAGCCCATAAAACACATCTCAATTAATAAAACACATTTAAAACACATGGGAAATTAAATTAAATAGTAAATAAAATAATTAAACCATTTATCAATTAAATAAAACATAAAATATAATCATACCTAATAAAGATAAATCAAATATATTATATACCAAACTTAACAAATATCATGCCTAATTAAAATCAATCATAACAAATTAAATATTTTGTATTCCTAATCTAGCCAAGATTTGTCCCCCCTCAATCTAATAATTTCCTTGTTGAATACCAAATCAAATCCTCCTTCTAAATGCCAAAATCCCTTTCTTGTGAGACAAGGTGAAGCCCTAGCCTTTCTCTATATAAACCATACCTCTCCAAGGCATTCACCCTCCTGGTCACGCCCATCACAAGAAAAAAAGAAGCAAATAATTTCCAACCCCCTCTCCAAGCTCTCCATTCACGCCAATCACAAGAATAAGTAACAAAAAATATTCTTTTCATCTCCTCCACTCCATAGCCGAACACATCACCCTCCTTAACCCCTCCATAACCGAAAATAACAAGCCTTTATATCTTCCTAAAGCCACCGAAACCAGCCCTATACAGTGGCCCTCCATCACCGAAAATTACAACCAAAAACCGAACTGCAGTGAACACAGAACTGCACTGTTTTACGCGCCCAAACAGCAGTAATTTAACCCCTAAAACAGCAGCAAAATACACTTAAAACATTCCCTAAAAACCTTAAAACGGTAACATAAAAACTGCATTCATAATCCTTAAAATAATCACACAAGACTACACTAAAAACCCACAAAACTCGGAACAATCCGTGGAACGTCAAAACATGTGACCTGAACAGTGAGCAGCAAAACAGAGGCCGAACAGTAGCATAACGGAGTTCGAACAGCAAGCAAAACAGCAAAACAGTGAGCTAGGACGCTAAACCAGTGAACCGGAGAAGTTGAGGAGCTGTACCATTTCCGACGTCCGTGAAACGCAAGCCTGAAAGTTGGCAAAAAGGTTAAAACTGAGGGTATTTTTCACACTCGTTTTTTTGTTTTTTTATTTGTATTATTTATTGAGTATTGCTTGCATGATTGTCATGTTGAAATGCATGTTGTGGCCCTTGAGTTGATAAATATGCATGAATTATGAGATGTTGTATGTTGTGCCTGTGGAATAAAATGAGAGATGTGTCAACTCTCGCGGTATATCGGATGGAAACCCGGACATAAATTTCATAGCCGATTCCGAATGGACGGTAGTATGATCTGTACTCGGGATACAACTCCACGTATTGCTTGAGTAAATGGCACCCTCTTTTGTTTTGTGTTGCTTTGGTTTATTTATTTTTCGTCACTTGAATTCTGCATGTTGCTTATTTATGCATGATTCAATCGATTGCATGGGCTTAGTAAGTGGAATGAAAGATCCCCTATGGGGAGGGGTTAAATCCCTTTACCACGATGCTTTGCCGCGCCGGTTGATGTGTGTTCGGTTGAATGCAAGATACGTTCAATCGGGCATACTAAGTTTGATATTATTGCTTTTAATTCTTTGTATGCATGATTCAATCGAGCGCATGGGCTTAGTAAGTGGAATGAAAGATCCCCTATGGGGATGGGTTAAAGCCCTTTACCACGATGCTTTGCCGCGCCGGTTGATGTGTGTTCGGTTGAATGCAAGATACGTTCAATCGGGCATACTAAGTCTGATATTATTATTTTTAATTCTTTATATGCATGATTCAATCGAGCACATGGGCTTAGTAAGTGCAATGAAAGATCCCCTATGGGGAGGGGTTAAAGCCCTTTACCATGATGATTTTCCACGCTGGTTGATGCGTGTTCGGTTGAATGCAAGATACATTTAATCGGACACAATGAGCTTGACATTGTTGTCTTTATTCTTTGTGTTGCATGCATCAGGTCTGGTTCCGTTCGAACGCGTTCTCGAACGCTACACGAACGCGAACCTTCTGTTTACCGTTCGAACGTGTTCTCGAACGCTACGCGAACGCACACGCACTTTCTTAGTCTCATCATGCATCAGGTCTGGTTCCGTTCGAACGCGTTCTCGAACGCTATACGAACGCGAACCTTCTGTTTACCGTTCGAACACGTTTTCAAATGCTACGCGAACGCACACGCACTTTCTTAGTCTTATCATGCATCAGGTCTGGTTCCGTTCGAAGGCGTTCTCGAATGCTACACGAACGCGAACCTTCTGTTTACCGTTCGAACACGTTTTCAAATGCTACGCGAACTCGCACCCACTGAACTGAGTCTTTTTCATCAGATTTCATACAATGTGTTTATGTATTACAATTCATATACCTATGTCATGATAACATTTGAGTATTATTTCTTGTGGTATATCGGATAGAAACCCAGACGTAAATTCCGTAGCCGATTCCGAATGGACGGTAGTACGGTCTGTACTTGGGTTACAATTCCACGTACCACTTGAGAAGGTGCTCACATGTGTGCTTGTGTGGTTAGTATGTGTGCTTGTGTTTTCTTGAATATAATATGCCAGGAAGTTGTATGTTTGTCGCTCCTTAATGTACTTTCAAGCATGCAATCTTAGATGTGAAATATATGTAAACTTAGGTGTAAGTTTTATTTTGTACATGTGAATTAGAAGCATGATACTCTTGGAAATAAGTGTTACTTAAGCCTGATTAAATTACTACATAAATCTGTTCATTACAAGTGGCATAAGTAAGGGACCATTCTGAACCCAACGGTTTGAGGTCTTCCCTTGCGAGGGGTGAGTACGGCCTTAAATCTCATATATGGCCATCTACTCGTAGCCTATTTCTAGAAGGAAAAGCTGTGAGGCACCTATATGGCCATCTACTCGTAGCTATTGTGATGGACTAATTTGGAGGACTCGTTGTTTATTCCTGACACCAAGCGATAAGATCCTAAGAGGCTTGGATATTTAAGTGAGCCTCGCTCCACCTTCCCTCTGGGGAATCTACAACGGGAAATCCATTTGACAGTCCGTCACACACCATAGCTCATTGGCACGTACCTTAGTGTATAAAAAAGGGTGCGCTCACTTGGTCGCTCGGACCCTTGATTGGGGAGACCTAGTTGTGGGCCATCATTCGCCGATGAGAGCCTTGTCTATACTCTTGTGAACCCACCCATAGACCGGGTTTGTATGGTTAAAGTAACAATTATTTCCTTGAGTATGTGCTAGTGGACCATCCTCATTTGGATGCAGTTGGACCATTGTCAGAAATGCGGACTTGCTGGGCCATTTAAACTGGGGCGAGTTCGTACCTTATGACCATTGGGCCCAAAGCTTCTGAAATGTTGATGGGCCATTCCGTAGAAATTATTACTTTATGTTTGCATTATCTTTTATGCTTGTGTTTGGGAAATCATCGTTTGGATCCATTTGAACCATTTGTCATGGGATATGGGCTTGTTGGGCCATTTAAACTGGGACAAGAACGTATTTTATGACGATTGGGCCAAAAACCTCTAAGTGTTGATGGGCCACTTTGTGCTTGTTTTCGGAACATTACCATTTGGATTTAGTCGGGCCCTTTGTCATGAGATGTAAAATCATTGGGCCATTTAAACTGGGATGAGTTCACTCCTATAACAATTAGCCCGAAAGCTTCTAAAATGATAACGGTCCGAGTTGTTTGAAGATTTTAATTTTAATTTTGTATGTTATATATGTTACCTGCATCTCATGCACCTCATGCATACATCATGTTAACACCATATATGTCTCAAAAAGACATCATAGATACCGTTTGGGTTAGAGAAGGGACAAGGCTCATTAAAAGAACAGTAACAGTCATGAGTGAATCTGGTAATGAGGTATCCCGAATGGATCAGTTAGAGAACAGTCTCGCCAAGGTCACTGAACAGTTGCAAGCTTTGACTACTGCTGTGGCTGGAATGGTTGTGCCCCGTACTGGGGGAATTTCTGTGAACGTGAGGCGTGAGGAGCCTCCGAATGGGTTGGGGGATGATTGTCCCCACTTTTGATGATGATATGGCAGAGTATACAGCAGGCAGAGTATCTGGGTCTCAGACAGAGTTACAGAAACTTCGGGATCAGGTTGAGTCGGTTACCCGCAAGATGAGGGGTAAGAATGAGGATTGCTGGATTATGACACACTGACTTTCGAGGAACAGTTGCCGGCACAGTTCAAGATGCCTGATATGGCTAAGTTTAACGGGAATAGGGATCCAAGGGTGCATCTCCGACAGTTTGTATCAGTCATGAGTTCAGTTGGCTTATCTCAGCGCCAAGTGCAGTAAAATGTTTGGAATGTCGCTTGAAGGAGCTCCCGTGGTGTGGTACCACAGTTTGGAGAAGAAAGTGAAGGAAGATTGGAGGGAGTTGGCTGATGCTTTCCTGAAGCAATATGTCACTGACCTAGAGATCGATCTGTCACTCCGTGATCTGGAGAATGTTAAGCAGAAATAGGAGGAGAGTTTTAAGGAGTAAGTGGACCAATGGAGGGGTCAGTTATTGAAGATTCAGACTAGGCCTTCGGAGAAGGATCAGATTAAGATGATTATCAAGGGCACCAAGCCCTCCATTTACAGCAAGCTGAGGAGGATGACCTCCATGATTACAGACTTTCGGCAGTTTAGGGAAACTGTCATGGATATTGAAGAGGAAGAGGCCGAGAATAGAAATTTCTATGGTCTGAACAAGAGGCCCATTGGGGGAACATCGGGAACAAAGCCCGTTTCTGCTGAGATTGCCGCTATCCGGAACCGGAGATTTTCCAACTTGGGAAGACCCCTCTCAAATGTGCTAGAGAAACTAAAGAGGCAAGGGCTCTTAAAACCCTTGGAAGCTAAACCATTACCCAATCCCCTACCATCACATTATAACCTAAGCCTTTACTGTCACTTTCACCAACAAAAAGGCCATGACACTGACAATTGTGCCCGACTCCGCCATGAAATCCAAGACCTTATAGACTCCAATAAAATACCTGACCCAGAAACAGAACAGCCTGACACACACAGAAACCCCTTACCCAATTACCGTGTCGTACCACCACCAGCCTACATAATCAATTCTGGCCTCCCAGAAGACCTTGTCCTAAAATCCTTTCACCCTCAGCCTTTTGCCTGGGAATCTGGGATAGTACTAGTGAAGATGAGACTGAGCAGGGAAAACTTTTGGCTTGATTTCTCTAGCAGTGACGAGGAAGAAGTAAGGGGAATGACGCGCAGTGGTCGTTTTACAATGATATGGCAGATAAGGGTAAGGAAGTTTTGACAGATGGTAGAGAAGTGGTTGAGACTGCTGCAGAAAACACTGAGAGGGATATAGTGCTGAGGTAATTGAGGAAGACTAGAGCACAAGTGAGTATCTGGGAACTGTTATGTGCATCTCGGGAGCATATGCAGGCTATGGTTGAAGCCTTGAGCAAGATTGTGGTACCGGAAGATGCCAACCCTGCAATGTTTGTTGGGTCGGTTCAGAAGGAAGCTTTGCAGATATCTTTTTCTGAGGATGAACTCCCAGCAGAGGGGAGAAATCATAACAGGCCTCTATTTATCAGGGCCGAGGTGAGGGGCAAGAGAACTTCATGTGTGATGGTGGATGACGGTTCGTCCATCAATGTGTATGAAAGCAACAGACTTGGACCCCTCCAGTATGACTATTAAGGCTTATGATGACAGTAAAAGGGGAGTTGAGGGTACCTTTGTGGCTATGGTCAAGGTAGGACCGATTGAAGATGAGGTTGAGTTCACAGTACTGGACATCCCGGCTACTTTCGCTTTATTGTTGGGAAGGCCTTGGTTTCACAAACTTGGAGGCGTGCCTTCCACTTTGCATTAGATGATCAAGTTCCCTTATGAGGGAGAAGTTGTTACCATCCGGGCTGAGTTAGATAATGTCGTGGCTGCCTTGGAGATACAACTTTCACGAGGTTTCAGGTGTCAGCTACTTTTGAGGAGTGGGTGGATCCTAGGGTGGCTAGGATTATGGAGAAAATGAAGTTTGAGCCGGGTAAAGGTTCAAATTACCAGATTTCAGAGGCAGAGGACAGACTACTCGGAAGGGTTTGGGGTAAAATCTGATGAAGAAAAGCCAAAGGTCAAGAAAAAGGGCCTGAAACTGATGGAATGTTTTGTGAAAGCTTCAGGATATCAAGGGGAGCCTGAACCTGTGGAAGTTAATGGAATTGTGGTACCTGGTTTGAGATCTTCCAGGATATGTTGGGTAAGAAGCTGATAGTTGAAGAAATTATGGAGAAGAAGAAGAGAATGGGGAGGAAGAACTGATGAAGTTGGAGAGCCTGACTCTGGGAGAGGACGAAAAGCCTGAGGAAGACCTGATTGCAGAGGAAGAAGTGTCTATAGATGATGAAGACATTTACTTCCTGATTTGTTTGAATGTACTTCCGCATTATCCAATAATAAAGACATCTCTTTTGCTTACTTGCCTGAGTCATTTCCATTTACACTGCACGAATCAAGCATATTTGACATTAGTTCAGCCAGAACTATTGCATTTAACTTGGGTACACTTGAGAACCCCAAGGAAATTATGATTACAAGTGAAGTAACCTCCGAAGAGAGGGAGAAACTAGAAGAAGTGTTGGTCAGATATGCCAAAGTTTTTGCTTGGTCCTATGAGGACATGCCTGGGGTAGACAGAAACATTGCCCAACATACGATACCAACTTATCCGAATATGAGGCCAGTAAAACAGAAACTCCGACGGATGAGACCGGAATGGGCTGAGAAAGTCAGAGAGGAAGTTAAGAAACAGATAGATGTGGGGTTCTGGAAGTAGTAAAATATCCTGAGTGGTTGGCTAATATAGTACCGGTGCCGAAAAGATGGGAAGGTCAGAATGTGTGTAGACTACAGAGATCTCAACAAGGCTTGTCCGAAAGATGATTTTCCTCTGCACATATAGATGTTCTGGTTGATAGTGCGGCTTTATCTGCTATGTATTCATTTGCAGATGGATTTTCAGGTTACAATCAGGTTCTCATGGCTGAGAAAGACAAACATAAGACTGCATTTGTTACTGAGTGGGGTACTTATTGTTACAAGGTTATGTCGTTTGGGCTTAAGAATGCGGGGGCTACTTATCAGCGGATGGCCACTACACTTTTCCACGACTTGATGCACAAAGAGATTGAGGTGTATGTGGATGACATGATGGTGAAATCAGAGACAAGAGTTGGGCATATTGAAGCACTGGAAAGGTTCCTTCAGAGAGTTGACAGATACAACCTGCGGCTTAATCCGAAATGTGTGTTTGGGGTGACATCGGGGAAATTGCTTGGTCATACAGTGGGAATGGGCGGAATAGAGGTAGACTCCGAGAAGATCAAGGCAATCACATGAATGCCTGCACCGAAGACAGAAAAAGAAGTCAGAGCATTCTTGGAAAGGTTCAGTACATCAGTCGGTTCATTGCCAAGTTGACATCAGTATGTGAGCCTATCTTCAAACTGTTGAGAAAAGATCAGCCAGTGAGATGGAATGAACAGTGTCAGACAGCCTTCGACAAGATCAGAGAGTACTTGGTAAAGCCTCCTATATTGAAACCTCCGAGACCGGGCAGACCTTTGATATTGTATTTGGCTATAGAATCAGAAGCACTGGGGCAATGATGGTACAGGCAGATGAGACAGGGGTAGAACATGCAGTTTAATATCTGAGTAAGAAGATGCTCCTGTATGAGGCTCGGTATCAAGAAGTTGAGAACATCTGTCTTGCAGTGGTATAGGCTTCCAGAAAATTGCGGCATTATTTCCAGTCATACAAGATCCAGATAGTGGCCAAGGAGAATCCTCTGAAGTATCTTCATTCGGTGCCTTCACTAGTGGGAAAATTGGGCAGATGGTTGGTATTGCTGACAGAGTTTGACATTGAGTATCTCACCTCCAAAGTGATCAAAGGGCGAGCAGTAGCAGAGTTTCTGGCATTGCAACCTGTTGAGGGGGATCAGTATAAGTTTGAATTTCCAGACGAAGAGATCCAAGCAATAACAGTTCAGAGATGGAAGATGTATTTTGACGGAGCGGTGAATTACAAGTGAGCCGAAATTGGGATCATGATAGTAACCCCCGAGGGAGAGACTTTACCTTTGACCAGAGGTTGACATTCAGAGTGACTAATAACATGGCCGAGTATGAAGCATGTGTTTTGGTTTGACAGGATTGATAGCCTTGAAGGCCGGGAGTGTGGAAGTCTACGGAGATTCTTGTTGGTGGTCCAGCAGATGCGAGGAGAATGGGAATGAAAGAAGAACGGTTGAAACCTTACCTCTTTCACCTCAGAAAGTTGGCACAGGTTATCCCCGAGTGTAAGTTTCAGCACTTACCGAGAGAAGAGAATCAGATGGCAGACGCATTGGCTACACTTGCAGCAACTTGGGAAAATCCAGAAAGTTAGTGATGAGACCGTTGATACTGACAACGGCGAGCGAACCTGTTCATGAGGTAGAAAGAATTCTGGAAGTTGAGGTCGACGATTAAACCTTGGTATTATGACATTCAGAGATATCTGGAACATGTGAACTCCCGGAAGGGGCAGGTAGAAAAGACAGAATAGCCATTCAGAAGTTGCTTCCCAGTATGTGATTTTGAAAGGGGAACTGTACAAGAGGCAAGCAAACGGTATTCAGTTGAAGTGTTTGAGAAAAGAAGAAGCTCAACATGTAATGGAAGAAATACACGCCGGGGTATGTGTCCGCACATGAACGGGTTGAATCTGTCCCGCAAGATAGTGAGACAAGGTTTTTATTGGTCAACCATGAAAACAGACTGCGCGAAGATGGTAAAGCACTGTCATGATTGTCAAGCACATGGTAATTTGAATCACTTACCGCACACAGAGTTGCACGGGCTGTCAGAGCCGTGGCCTTTCTCAGCATGGGGAATTGATATGATTGGAGAATTCGACCGAATGCATCGAATGGGCATCGCTTCATAGTAGTGGCAGTGGATTACTTCTCGAAGTGGGTAGAAGCCGAATCATTCCGCAATGTTACAGCAAAACAGATGGCGAAGTTTATAGCTCGGAACCTCATTTGTCGGTATGGTATGCCGCATCATGTAGTGACAGACAACGGGGTTCAGTTCCAAGGAGAGACGAAAGCAATGTTACAGAGAGTACGGGATAGGCCACCACAAGTCATCACCGTACAGGCCACAGGCAAATGGGGCAGTTGAGGCAGCCAACAAGACTATAAAAATGATTTTAGCACAGATGACAGAGAACTGCAGAGATTGGGCCAAGAAACTACCATATGCCTTGTGGGGGTACAGAACATTAGTAAGGACAGCAACAGGGGCCACACCTTACTCTCTGGTCTATGGAATGGAAGCAGTGTTACCAGTAGAAGTGGAAATACAGTCTATGAG
Organism: Zanthoxylum bungeanum; assembly: GCA_019454045.1. Classification (NCBI taxonomy): domain Eukaryota; kingdom Viridiplantae; phylum Streptophyta; class Magnoliopsida; order Sapindales; family Rutaceae; genus Zanthoxylum; species Zanthoxylum bungeanum. Next base: position 217,792 of record SKCR01035214.1, read on the forward strand.
GGTATTAGCAGAGGCAGAATTACCGGAACAGGAGTGGGCCGCACAGAGGTTGGATCAGTTAGCACTATTGGATGAGAAGAGAACGAAGTCTTTGTATCACATGCAGTTGTATCAGAAGAGACTAGCCCGAGCATTCAATAAGAAAGTACGTCCCACCAAGATCGAAAAGGGTGATTTGGTACTTAAGCAGTCGAGGCCGTCGACGACAGATCCGAGAGGAAAATTCAGACCAAACTGGGAAGGACCTTACATAGTGTAGAAGGTAATGGGAAATGGAGCAGTGAAGCTATCAGACTTGGAGGGGAACGAGTTCACCGAGCCGATCAACGTAGACAGATTGAAGCAATACTTTGCCTGAGGGAGAAAAGACCGAGCAGTCACCACGGGAATTAGCAGAAGACCTAACCCAACGGAATAAGAAAATCATTCATGCATACACGTAACATTGCATTCTCTTCGGGTTTGTTTTTGTTTTGTGTTCGCAGGTTCGGAGAAAGGAGAAAGCGGCAGAAATGAGCCAAGCAGCGTCAGCGCAATTTCAGTTTTTGGGATGAGTCCCAATGGGCGAGGCCCATATCATGTCGGCTTGGGGGCGAGGCCCATATCAGCTTGGGGGCGAGGCCCATATCATGTCGGCTTGGGGGCGAGGCCCATATCAGCTTGAGGGCGAGGCCCCCGTTGTCAGTTGTAGTTCCGGGTCCAGGTGCCCAGGGTCGAGGTACCCACTACATCATCAGTTCGAGGGTGAGGTCCCTATGGTCAGCGGTGTTGGGTCGAGGGCCCAGGGTCGAGGTGCCCCCGTTGTCAGATGTAGTTCCGGGTCGAGGTGCCCAGAGGTGCCCACTACATCATCAGTTCGAGGGCGAGGTGCCCAGGGTCGAGGTGCCCTCGTTGTCGGTTTGCAGTTATTGGGATGCGTCCCAGGATCGAGGTCCACTGCAGCACCAACTCAGCTCGAGGCAGCAGCGCCGAGCCAGGTAAGTGAAAATGCATTGCATAACTTTGATAGGATTGTTCAAAGTCACACACTGCACAAGTCCCATCAAAGTGGGGGCGACTGTAGGCATTGCATTTTCGCATGTGAAACCCGATGATGAGTCTCAGTGGGAGGCACTACCTTTTTAGCTAAGGATATTGAGGGAAATGGAGGTCGGAGAAGGGGAATTCAGAATAAGTACGTCATCAAGTTCATTTCACAAGTTCACTGTCTTCGTTAGTGCTGCGTTCGTTACTTCGTTTGAACGTCAGGCAGATTGCGGACGTTCGTGTAGCGTTCGAATGGGTGTTCGAACGGAGTCGGTATTTCTGGTTTTGCTACTAGCCTCGCACCCCAGCCCAATTAGCCCCCCAAAGCCCATAAAACACATCCCAATTAATAAAACACATTTAAAACACATGGGAAATTAAATTACATATTAAATAAATAATTAAACCATTTACCAATTAAATAAAACATAAAATATAATCATACCTAATAAAGATAAATCAAATATATTATATACCAAACTTAACAAATATCATGCCTAATTAAAATCAATCATAACAAATTAAATATTTTGTATTCCTAATCTAGCCAAGATTTGTCCCCCCTCAATCTAATCATTTCTTTGTTGAATACCAAATCAAATCCTCCTTCTAAATGCCAAAATCCCTTCCTTGTGAGACAAGGTGAAGCCCTAGCCTTTCTCTATATAAACCACACCTCTCCAAGGCATTCACCCTCCTAGTTCACGCCCATCACAAGAAAAAAAAGAAGCAAAGAATTTCCAACCCCCTCTCCAAGCTCTCCATTCACGCCAATCATAAGAATAAGTAACAAAAAATATTATTTTCATCTCCTCCACTCCATAGCCGAACACATCACCCTCTTTAACCCCTCCATAACCGAAAATAACAAGCCTTTAAATCTTCCTAAAGCCACCGAAACCAGCCATATACTGTAGCCCTCCATCACCGAAAATTACAACAAAAAAACGAACTGCAGTGAACACAGAACTGCACTGTTTTACACGCCCAAACAGCAGTAATTTAAACCCTAAAACAGAAGCAAAATACACTTAAAACATTCCCTAAAAACTTAAAACAGTAACATAAAAATTGCATTCATAATCCTTAAAATAATCACACAATACTACACTAAAAACCCACAAAAAACGGAACAGTGCGTGGAACGTCAAAACAGGTGACCTGAACAGTGAGCAGCAAAACAGAGGCCGAACAGTAGCAGAACAGAGTTCAAACAGCAAGCAAAACAGCAAAACAGTGAGCTAGGACGCTAAACCAGTGAACCAGAGAAGTTGAGGAGCTGTACCCTTCCGACGTCGTGAAATGAAACGCAAGCCTGAAAGTTGGCAAAAAGGTTAAACCTGAGGGTATTTTTCACACTCGTTTTTTTGTTTTTTTTATTTGTATTATTTATTGAGTATTGCTTGCATGATTGTTATGTTGAAATGCATGTTGTGGCCCTTGAGTAGATAAATATGCATGAATTATGAGATGTTGTATGTTGTGGCTGTGGAATAAATGAGAGATGTGTCAACTCTCGCGGTATATCGGATGGAAACCCGGACATAAATTTCATAGCCGATTCTGAATGGACGGTAGTATGATCTGTACTCGGGATACAACTCCACGTACTGCTTGAGTAAACGGCACCCTCTTTTGTTTTGTGTTGCTTTGGTTTATTTATTTTTCGTCACTTGAATTCTGCATGTTGCTTATTTATGCATGATTCAATCGAGCGCATGGGCTTAGTAAGTGGAATGAAAGATCCCCTATGGGGAGGGGTTAAATCCCTTTACCACGATGCTTTGCCGCGCCGGTTGATGTGTGTTCGGTTGAATGCAAGATACGTTCAATCGGGCATACTAAGTTTGATATTATCGCTTTTAATTCTTTGTATGCATGATTCAATCGAGCGCATGGGCTTAGTAAGTGGAAGAAAGATCCCCTATGGGGAGGGGTTAAAGCCTATTACCATGATGCTTTGCCGCGCTGGTTGATGTGTGTTCGGTTGAATGCAAGATACGTTCAATCGGGCATACTAAGTCTGATATTTTTGTTTTTAATTCTTTGTATGCATGATTCAATCGAGCGCATGGGCTTAGTAAGTGCAATGAAAGATCCCCTATGGGGAAGGGTTAAAGCCATTTACCACGATGATTTGCCACGCCGGTTGATGTGTGTTCGGTTGAATGCAAGATACGTTTAATCGGACACACTGAACTTGACATTGTTGTCTTTATTCTTTGTGTTGTATGCATCAGGTCTGGTTCCGTTCGAACGCGTTCTCGAACGCTACACGAACGCGAACCTTCTGTTTACCGTTCGAACGCGTTCTCGAACGCTACGTGAACACACACGCACTTCTTAATCTCATCATGTATCAGGTCTGGTTCCGTTCGAACGCGTTCTCGAACGCTATACGAACGTGAACCTTCTGTTTACCGTTCGAACGCGTTTTCAAACGCTACGCGAACGCACACGCACTTTCTTAGTCTTATCATGCATCAGGTCTGGTTCCGTTCGAACGCGTTCTCGAACGCTATACGAACGCGAACCTTCTGTTTACCATTCGAACGCATTTTCAAACGCTACGCGAACGCGCACCCACTGAACCGAGTCCTTTTCATCAGATTTCATACATAGTTTTCCTAGTAGCTATCCCCACATGTATGAATACAATGTGTTTAATGTATTACAATTCATATACCTATGTCATGATAACATTTGAGTATTATTTCTTGTGGTATATCGGATGGAAACCCAGACATAAATTCTGTAACCGATTCCGAATGGACGGTAGTACGGTATGTACTTGGGATACAATTCCACGTACCACTTGAAAAGGTGCTCACATGTGTGCTTGTGTGGTTAGTATGTGTGCTTGTGTTTTCTTGAATATAATATGCCAGTGAAGTTGTATGTTTGTCGCTCCTTTGATGTACTTTCAAGCATGCAATCTTAGATGTGAAATATATGTAAACTTAGGTGTAAGTTTTATTTTGTACATGTGAATTTAGAAGCATGATACTCTTGGAAATAAGTGTTACTTAAGCCTGATTAAATTACTACATAAATCTGTTCATTACAAGTGGCATAAGTAAGGGACCATTCTGAACCCAACGGTTTGAGGTCTTCCCTTGCGAGGGGTGAGTGCGGCCTTAAATCTCATTTTCCCGGTTCACTCCGGGTGGCGACTCCATTATTCTCCGGTTTAGTCCCCCGTGGCTACTCCGTACTCCCGACCGGGCCGTGAGCCCGGGACAGCATGCGTCGTCTAGTTTCTGTGTACCACAATTACCCAACTTTAAGATAACCACTTCATCTTTAAAATGATATTAAAAGAAATCACAACCCTAGATAGTTTTTAATATTGAATTCTCTTAAAACCTATTTTCGATAATTTTATTTACTTGCTTTTAAAATTAGAATCGTCACCATTTCAAATCAATCAATCAACCTGTTAGATATTAGTAATCATTTGACCTCATAAAATTAATAGATTAGATATTAAGTCCTCGTGGGATCGATATTTTTATACTACTTGAACGATACGTGCGCTTGCGTTATACGTGTGTGTTTACGTCGGTCAATAATATCTTAGAGCTAAGTCTACCATTCTATAATCACTTGACCACATTTGGGTGACCAAGAATTTTTTCATGAGTCACTTCATTGTGGGATTCTAATTTGGTTTTGTGTTTTGGATTCAAAATTTACGCAATTGCGTATTTAGAATAAATTTATATTTTTGTAGAAATATTTGATATTTTGAAAAACTTGATTTTTGTTCTATAACATGTATTGATGTTAGTTTGATGATGTTAAAAATTAATTTTGGGTATTTTTGTAATATTTAGGGAAAATCATAAGAAAATATGGTAAAATACCATAATTCCTTCAGCTCTCTGGAAAGAGAACTGATGCAAAGTTTAAAGAATTAAAAACAAAGATTGTCAGTGCGCAGTGTGAGAGCAGTGCGCGCGCGTCTCGCACTGCGCGCAATCAATCTTGTTTTTCCTGATTTTGAGTTTCCAGACTCCAATTCCGCCCCAATTTTTTTCCTATACACTCATAATGGAATATAGTATTTCATTAAATAATTTTAAAATTACACCATGCTTGATATCCATGGGTTAGACCCACTTTCGCTGTGCGGGGCTCCGATCCGACCCTAGAGGTTCCACATCCGCCCCAACACGTTTTCCCTGACTTTAAGTATACCTCGAGTTCTTCACTTTATTTTTATAATATAGCTCCTTTAATGACCTTATTGAGTGTATCTTCAATTCCTACTTATCTGATGCCTTCACGTCTTTAAAGATACTTATGTTTCCTATAATTAGGTTTCTTCACGTTCTACCATAGCTCTAGAATAGATATATACAAGGATAATCCTTGTCGCTAATAAAAATGATTATACTTATTACATATCCAGTTCCACATGCTTAACCTGATCTTGGCATTCATTCTCTTAACTTAACGGCTTACTGTCTATTTCTTATTCGCAACTTCCAACTATTATCAGCTTCGACCTTCATATCATCGCATCTCTATTTATCTCTTGGGATTAAGTCATCATAATTTATGGTTATCCTCTTTATATGTCTTAAATTTACTTTCACAATTTCCCGATACCTCTTAATTCCAAGATATTACTTCTGGATACATCTTTGATGATCTCCCTAGGTTAGATAAAACTTAACAAAATAAATTGTTGTTATATTTGTGTCGAATAGATACTCATTGCTTAAAAGTAAATCGTATGTCCTTACTGCTGACGTTGATGATAGCGATTCTATTATGGGTCATGTCCACACTCAGTCTCCTTAGTTATTCCATATCACGCTTCCAATAAACTTGTTTCAGGTTGTACTATGCCTTGTTCATAATTAGGTTTACTTCATTGGAGACTTAGGTTATACTCATTACCTTCCTTTCACTTTCATTTAATAGCATTTTAGTCTTAATCCAATACCGAGAAATCTTATTGCTACGTACTTCTGTCATTACCTATATAGTATTCCTTCTTACTGTCATCCTATCTCGACAGTTCTATCTCCAAACCATTTACTTAAAGTTCTTTTCGTCTTCTTTGTGGCTTTATTCTATACCTCTGTCTTATTATCTAATGGGTATTATCCTTTAAATGTTTATTATCATATCCTATAAGTTATTGTACTATCTCACGGATTTACTTGTTTCTGAGAGTGTAATCGGGATGAATATCGTGGTTCTTCATTACTGTTGCCATCCAACGAGGATTGGGAGGGTGTGGTTGGTTCCTAAGTCTTTTCCGATTGTAGTGGCCTCACTAGCTATCCGTACGGGAGTTGTACATATTGCAATTTCATAACCCTAAGATTCCTTTATTACATATCTGGTACTGGGCTCGTATACTAAGGTATTACTGCTAGGAACTATCTGAATTTATTCTTCCAACTTTACTTCTGATTTATTTTCGAATATTGTTCATATTACCTTTTACTGAGAACCTCATTAAGGTTTATAATCTTTGAAAACCCTACCATACTTCCTCTGTTATTCTCCTTACTGATCTCAGTTTCTAAACCTTTTTTAAGTCATTACTTCTCTAGAAACTCTATACCAACTTCGGTCGGTTAGCATATCTCTACTAATACTTTTGGTTCGGATGTTACTCTTCTACTAGTTCTTTCATCCTGGTATAATATGGCTCGTTATAAGTCATATACTATATTTCTGAGGATTTCTCTCTCTGGTTCATTTACTCTTTTGAGCCTTTACATCCTTGAAGGCTTTCAGTTCTGTGATGACTTTTTAGATTTGACTTGACTTACTACGATTTCATATCAATCTATCATATCTAGATTCTCTTAAATTCTTTAGTATGACCATCTTACTTTCTCATGATTTGCCTGTCCCGGAAGTGTCGTCATTTACTTGTTCAAGTTCTTGTTGGGCTCTAAGTTGAAGGGTGAGTACATGATTCCTATGTTTAGTTTGATGTCTATGTTATTACTAAATTATGGCTACTGGAAAGAAAATTTACCATTTGTTCTGTTGGAATCTGCATCGACTCTTCCTTATCTTAGGGTTCCACAACTTTTATCATCTATTTTCATATCTCTATTTTCGTTATTGTCTCTAAGCTATGTTATCTATGTTACTATCTGTTTTGAACTCCCTTGTTACTTTCCGCATCATTATTTACTATTTCCACATCATATTTCTTGGCTCTAAGCCGTACTACCAAGGCTATTTGTGGTCATTTCTTATGGGCTACTTTCTAGACTTCTATAAACCGCAGTTATGCTTTTTAATATTATTGTTCGTACCGGTACTCTTGTTAACTTCTGAATATCTCCATTTTTGTCTTTCTAATCTTACAAGGATTTCCATTGACATTGATCCGATCTATGGGTTCTTACTAGTACTACAAACTTACCTATCTTGACTTGGGTCGGGTTCTTTCTTTTTTATCCTTGGAAGCCTATTTGGTTCTTCTCTGGGTGGTCTTTCTTTCGGTGTTCTCTGTTTCTTACTTAGTATATACCATCATCGGTCTTATTTACGGTTATCTTTATATATGTTGGTTAAGGATAGGGTAGGAGTTTCACGTCTCAACGGATGTTGACATGCTCGTTCTGGTACTCTATATCCTGATAGAATCTATTACTAATGTAGGATAGTATGAGATAGCTTCTATGTGGATAGCTTCCTTATCCGGAATTACTGTGAGATTCGAAATCTGGATAATTTAAGGGCTTATCTACATCGGATTCCTTGGTTGAGGCAACTAATATTTTTCCTTTATGACGTTTATTCACTCTATCTCTTACGAGTCTGGGTTTGGGGTGTCTACAATCCCTACATCCTTTGTGGCACCTCGCGTCTATTGGAAACTTCTTTGACGAATCTTGATTTCTTGGTTCTTTAATTTTTCTAATTATTTTTCGTTATTCAGGAAACTAGATATCTATACGAATTATTCAAAGGCTATTGGATCCGTATGGAATAATTTTCTAAGGATGAAATGAATCTAATTTGAAGGGAAGAAACCTTACTCAGGTCTATCTAGCATCTTTTATTCTTGCTCAGACTTACTTTATTTTCCTTACTACTATGAATCCTTCTGCTTTCTTTATTATCTCATTTTGTCTCTTTACTTCTCTGTGTCTCTGGTAGCCTTAAACATTTATACATCATTCCTTTCTTTTCTTATAGTTTTCTCTTTCTCTTTTACTCCATTGGGTAGATATTCTTAGAACTTTACTATCTAGTTCATAATTTATCTTAAACTTCTGCTAATATATCGGGATGATTACGGAAGGATTTTCATCTTGAACAAAGAATATAGTTACTTTCATAAGGAAATGTATTCGAATAGCTTAGGAATTCTTACTAATCTGTCTATAGAATTTGAGGACGTACTCGAGGATCGGATACTGGAGAGGTAGTACCTCGCATACTAGTATCACGGGCATACTGCGTATACAAGACCCCAGCACTCTACCCAATGCAGTCACTGACTCTTTAGATCATGCTCTGATATCATCTTTGTAACATCTCATTTCGGAGATGCTACCGGTAGGGAATAGGCCAACCTATCCCCCTGAGCCTCTAACTATGATCATATTACTAAACTCATAACAAACACAAAATTACAAAGATGGACCATTTCCCAACTAAAAAACATGAAATGCAAGGTATAAAACTTTAACTTATTACACACATACAATCTCTACCGCACATAATGCATGATACGTGACTTTACTTGACTCAGTCTACACCGTGACTCTATACTTGATCTGTTTGACCCAACACCTTAGTGACTGCCATCAGTAACTATCCTCTCGATCTTGTCCTCATGGTAACTTGTAAAACAAAGAAACTAGAAGTGGGGGATTAGATCTTTTGAACGACCTAGTGAGTGGACAGTATAAAACATGAACTAAAATGCTTTTCGAAATCCATCGTTCGAAAATCAAATTCGTCTCAAGGAAATCATCTTTTCTTATCTGAAAATAATTCTGTTTCTTGGAAAACTTTTCTGAAAACTATTTTATGTCTGTAAATATCTGACATTCTCATAAAACGGTTTTTCTTGAAAACTCTTTCTTAAAACTATCTTTTCTGTAAATCTGAATCTGTGAATTATCTGTCTCTGAAAATCTAGACGTATGAGGTGTTGGGGTTCCTAGAATATGCCAAGGATCTTCTAAGTCATGATTTCATATGAATACTTAAAGAAGTTGTGGAAAAATTTACATAGATCGGTTTCGTTGGATGTTGAAAGTTCAAAACTTTTGATGAAGAAGAAGAACTTCAAGCCTTTTCTTTGTGTTCCAAACTCAAGGATTGGTTTCCCTAACACCTTGAATGACTCCTTGAATGTGCTAGCAATAAGAAATTTTGAAGCAAAATTCCTAAGAAATAGGGAGAGGTTCACGGCAATTTTTTTTGTAAGAAAGAGAGAATTGATTTTTTTTTGTGTGTAATTGATTTCCAAAATTCAATTACCATTTACCAAAAATCAAGTTGGTAAAATGTCATTCCAAAAATGACAAAGAATGTTGGACTTTGGTTGAGTGAAAAACAAGCAAGCTTAGAATTACACTTAACCTTTAACCACTTCCATCACTAGTCAAACTAGTGATGTAAGTGTTGGACAATTATAACCCATAGCATCACTATTTGTGCAGAACATGGTGTTGTTGTACAAATTAACTATGTGACAAAGGAAATTGCTCTTTTATCATTTGTAATTGGATTACTGGGATATATAAATGATAAAATTCCATATGATTAGTACCAGATTAATAAGATATGAGACAGTATTAATCCATGTAAGGTTTAATCATTAAATATCCCTAGTCGTAGTATTATCGAGACTGGACATCGATAATGTAGAATAGGCTAGTATTACACTTGTGCGTGTTATGGAAGCGTAACGGCATAGTTCTCATATATTTTGGTATTGGATACTCATGCAAGTGTAATAAAAGGTTCTGTTTACCGATGGTATGGAAACAGCTTCGCTCTGGATAAACCCCTCGGAATCTCATTGGTAGTATGACTATGTGTCTATGGGAATTCGAATCAGGGTAGGTGTATTTGGTCTTAACCTGAGACTTGCATCGCTAATACTTGTGACAATCAATATACTTTGGTTTTGGTCGTCCGGGGCTTTAACAGGTTCTGTTTACGCCTCTTCTGGGTATACTGAGAATCGTAGTGTATTGGGTGTGATGTCAAGATGGAAGTATCACTTCATTCATATGGAGATGATGATCACGCAGGGATACAGAACTGGTACTCTAAGTGCTATAGCCATCGGGAAAGTATGACTAGGTCATGACTTTCCGATCATAAAGATATTAGTTGCTAGTGATCTGATATATGCTTCGTACGGGGCAGACACAACTCCAGCCCCAAGCCTAGCATGTGACATCTGATACTGGATCGTAATGCGCAATACTATGTATACTACGCCTGACAAAGATCTCGTATTTCTTAAAAGAATATTTCTGGAGATTTGGGTAGGTACGGTGTTTTGCTAGAAGCCAACCATGTTTTGTAAATCGGTAAGAACGTGGTACCAGGTACGCACGTGTTCGGCTAGTCCGATAACCGTATTCACTGCCAACATATCCATGGATCTCTTGGGTCGCATCCCAAAGATTCACCGATGATATTTGACTCGAACAATATTAATCTGTGATTAATTAAGAGAGAGAAAATTACTCTGGGATTAATTACGATAAGAATTAATCTGGGATTAATTATCAAAAAAAGAATTAATCTGTGATTAATTGCGTCGAGAATTTATCTGAGATTAAATTCGTCAATAGGAGAGAACGCGATTAATTTTGAATTAATCGGTAAAAAAATTTAATAGTTATATTAGATTTTACTATTTAATTTATTTAATTGGACTAAAATAATATATTAGATATATTAAATGAAATCAGATTTCAACGCGGAATTAAATTGGATTTTAATTATAGCGAACGAATTAATTTGGAATTAATTCGTAAGCGAATTTAATAATAATAATAATTTTACGAGGCATAATTATTTAATTAAATTAGATTTAATTACGTCGCGACGGAAAATTCGTTTAGTCGGATTGAACGAACCGGGCCCAAATTATGTTGTGTAAGCCAACCAAATTTTGGAATTAAATGGGTGGGACCCATGACTTACATCAATTGTCAACAATTTATATAAGTGGTTGGCAATAAATTAAATTGGATTTGATACACATCATATCTAACAAGTTAAAATCAATTAATTAAATAAATTTTTGGAAAATATTCATTTTCTCTCTCTCCTTGGCGGAGTGGCCACTGTCTTTCTTTTATTCATTAAGGCCGATTTTGCCTCTGATTTAAAATGAAGGCAGAAAGCCATTTTGGCTTCTTCTTTTTAGTGAAATTAGCCTAATAAATACTTCTCCATATATGGCCGAATGAAAGCAACACATTTGCTTTTCTTTTAGAATTAAAAGCAAATGGCCTTATTTTCATAACTGTCGATTGCTTGCTCTTTGTTAGCCGAATTGTTGCTTCTCTTGGAGGGAGAATTTTGGTTCTTTTTTTCTTGCTAGCACATAAAGGAGTCAAGTGAAGGTGATAAGGATACTCACCCATGAGCTTGGAAGCTTCAACATCCATGAAAAATTTTGAACTCAACCGATCAATGCAAGTCCTCCGCAACTTATTTTTGATTTTATTCACACACGAATCACGCTTAGAGATCCCGTGGCATGTCTAGGACACTAAAAATTATATCAGATCGAGATCTAAGCATGATTTGAGTTTAGGGTCATAAACTTTAATTTGGGATTTTATGCTTGGAGCTTGATTTTGCATAAATTAATTGTTGGGTTGTGTTTGGATGATGATAAATTGGATTTGTGCATCTTTGGTTTTATGAACAATTGATTAGATTAATTTTCCCCAAAAACCCCCCACCATGGCCGAATACGAACCCTAATCTAATACTCATGGTATTTTTTATTTTTACAATTAGATGTGTTAAAAACATGAAATGAATATTGATTGTTAGTTTAATTGGATTGAAATCAAAATTGGGTGTTATTTCATGTATTGCCGTGAGTGTGAAGCATGTTGGAATGGATTGATTGTGCTTTAATTTGTATTGGACATGAATTAGATGTTAAGCATGATTAATTAGATTAAATAGTGTTTTGGAAATACTAGATTTATTAATTAATTGTGTTAATTACACTTCAATTGAATTAATGTGTAATTTGGAATGATATATTAATTTAATTTGTTGTAATTGGGCTAATGGGCTTGGTTGGGCCAAATTTTAGTCTTTGATTATATTTGGGCCAAAACCATTTCCATAAAGTCCAAAATATGACTATTGGCCTTTAATTGAATAGTATAGGATAATAATTAGGCCTTTGAGACCCATTAAGATTGGATTTGGAATCCAAGTCTTTAAGGCACATAAATAAGTGTAATTATTTAATTTGAAATTAAATATGAATTAGTATTGGATACAATTTAAATTGGATTTAAAATTATAGTTCGACATAATTCAAGAATACTTACTTTGAGTATTTATTCTTAAACGAGTTAGACTCGCGCAAATCAAATCGTTGTTTGAACATTGGATGGTCATTAATTCAAAGATTAATTAATTGGATTAGATTGATTGGATAACATGCTTTGTGTGAATACTTGGATGCATTGTATAAATAATGTATATCATATGGATATTAGAAGGGTGAGGGCAATTTTGGAAATTATTGTAATAAAGTTAGAATTTATTAAATTGGACCTGCGTGTCCAGCTTATTATCTCCTTATCTCATTGTATTTCTCTTCTCACCAATTCCCCTCAATGTAAATGAGGTTTCTTTAGAAGTATTATGTAATTGGGTAGAAATAAGAATAGTGCGAGCAGGAGAGAAGAAATGGAGAGATTTGTTTTAGGAATAAAGTTTGTTATGTATCCATCCGAATATCATTATTATTTTATTCGCGCCTTATTATGCTTTTAGAATGCATGCTTAAGGGTGTATGATGAGACCTAATTAAAGATAATAAATTGGTTGCCAAATCGCGACAAAAACCCACATTTATATTAAGCGTTTTTCCTTCCATTGAGTGATTCTCTCTCAAGATCCAAGATTGGCATTGGTTTGTTGGCCAAAGTCAAGACCTTTGTCCATCGCGGATGTGTTTGAATCATGAAAGCTTTGTTCCATATCGTACGTCTTGGGCAAGTTGTGATTTGTTGGCCAAAGTCAAGGTCACTTCTTGTTTATCGACCTCGATTACGAAGCTTTCCCATTGTCAATGGGTCACGCTTAACTAGTTTCGTTAAGCTTGTTGAGCCAAAGTCAAGGCTTTGTTGATTCAGATGAAAAAGGTTAGGCAATATATTGGATATATTGGCATATATTGGATATATATTTTGGACTTGAAGGTCCACCTACTGGATCTAGGAATTGGATGAGATCCAATTGATCTTAGAGATCTACCTAGTTAAGTTTCATACAATTTGTTGGCCAAAGTTAAGGTTGTGTGTCATTTAACGGGATCCTAGCCCACTAGGAAACTAGGTTTCCTGAGCACTCCACTGAGGGTTAGAGGCTCGCCGAAAAATAATGGGAGGCAAGTATTAAATTTGCAATTTCGTTTAGATATTTGCCAATACGCGCTCATTTTATTTTTTCGTCATTATATATAAATATACTAGTTGGACTAATATTCAATTGTTGTTTTAATTGAACAGTTGGACTGTATTCAAACTACTTCATTTGTAGTTGGTTATATAGTTGGACTATAGTAATCAATACATTTGAAAGTAACCAATCAAATTATAGTAAATTATATAGTTAGACTATAGTAATCATTACATTAGATTGTACCTGAAATCGTTGATTGGATAGTTGGACTATAGCAATCAAGATGACTGAAAGATTAGAGTTAAGAGACATAATCCTAGGTGAAAATGTCTTTAACGGCGTAAATTTTCATATTGGGAAATGAATCTCAGGATAGTCCTGGGAGTTGAGAAATTACTCTATTTGATAGTGCGACCTCTTGGGCCTAAGCCTGAAGTTGAGCAAATAGTAAAGCATGAGCTTTGGAAGACTCATCGTGATGATAACTTTAGTGCTCAATCTGTTATACTTGCCGCAAAGACTCCTTAATTTCTTCGTCAGAACTAAGGATTAGATCCTTATACCATGATGTTGAAATTAAAGGATCTTCACAGATATAATCTTAGATCTTAGAAGTACTAATTGTAAAAGAAAACCCTTGGAGAGTTAATGGCTATGCTCAAGGCGACAGAGCCAGAGCTTGCAAAAGGGCAAGAAGCGCAAAGCGCATCTTACTTCGACATCCCAGAAGGCCAAGGCTTGGTCGAAAAGTGATTCCCCACAGATGGCGCCAAATTATAACGACGCAAAAAAGTGATAGGATTTCATACCTTCAAAAGATATTGGGCTTTACTCTCCAAAGTCCAATTCTGATTTGGGTCAGGTAATAGATGTTTGATAGGCCTTACTTTTCTTACTTTCGAAACCAATAATAGCTTCCTGCGGGATTATTATTTCTATTGTTCTTTCCTTTCTTTTGCGAACTTCTGCCCCCTTTTAAAGTGCTTAATTTATTTTTATAGTCTCACGTTTTTCATGTGAGTGGAGGTTTCCTCCTTTCAATTGACATTTGTCTGCTGTTGGGCTTGTTTTATATGCATGTTGAATATTTTTCTTGTGTCAAATTGACTTGTGTGATTATGAGGAAGATAATTATTCATTTTAATTACACATGTTGTTATGCATATTAAGTTAAGCTTACATGTTAAATTAAGTGGATTACTATTAAAGTCCACTAACTTTAGACTTTGGCACACTTCCATACGCGCTCTGGAGTGTTGATTTCGGATCGGAGTATTTCCATTCTAAATCCTTTTGATTCTCAAGTTCTAGAAAGAATTGAGAACTCAAAATTTTGCCTGAAATTAAGAACCCAAATCTTTTAAAAAAATTATCAGTAGCTAACATGATGCAAAACCGATTAATTTCAATAAACAAAAATAGGGTTTTAGTCGATTTCTCATATATTTTGGTACCGGTTGGGTTGGGTCGGGTTCGGGTCAAATTTATTAAACCTAAGCGGGATGGGTCAAGAGGATAAAAAAATCCAAAACTTTTATTATAAAGTTTCAAGAAAATAAAAATAGTAAACAATTGAAATAATAGTAAAAACTTTAAAAATAATAAAAAATTTAGAAAAGTAGTAAAATATTTATTGTAAGAATTGCGAGTCGGGTTTGATGTGACCCGACCCGATATTTACGGGTCAGATCGGGTTAACTCGAACATGAGTTAATTTTTTCCAAACCAAAGTGGGTCGGATCGGCAGTTGACCCAAAAATTTAAACACCCCTATATTTTGATTTGTTGTTTGGTAGGATATATTTTTCTTTTTTGTTGTTATTATCCAAGTTGCTTTACATACTCACATCTCTCTCATTCTATATCAATAACATCATCATCATCATCATTATTTTTTTCTTCTTTATTGACCTAAGTTAAAACATGGTGTGGTACAAGCTTGTCCCTAGTCTTAAACTCTCCCTTCATTATGTACTCAATTTCATTACAAGACCTTCAATTGGTCAAACATATCTCACTCTCCTAATAATAATAATATTAATTGATGAATTTTCTTTTTTTCATTTAATGAGTTGTTTTGTACTCGGATTCGGTATTCAACTGAGTTTTGTAAAGAATTTTTTTTATAAATTATGATCAATAATTTTTGAATAATAATTCATTATATTAAAATAAACATGATAGAAGATTATGAAAAATTTAACACAACTGAGGTTAGCGCATGGGTGACTCGACCCTTAGCCAATTTAGGCACTCTCCTAATCATAATATTAATTGATGAATTTTCTTTTTTCATTTAATGAGTTGTTTTGTACTCGGATTCGGTATTCAACTGAGTTTTGTAGAGAAATTTTTTTATAAATTATGATCAATAATTTTTGGATAATAATTCATTCTATTAAAATAAACATGATAGAATATTATGAAAAATTTAACACAATTGAGCTTAGCGCATAGGTGACTCGACCCTTAGTCAACTTAGGCAGTCGTCTGATACCTCACCCAAATATTAGTAAATTATTACATATTTAGTAAATATTTACTTTGATATTTTTTATTTTCCAAATAAATAATATGATTATTTTCTTTTTTAAAAAAATATCTCTAATTTGACAATACCTCGCTAAATGTTCTCGCCTAATATCTCAAAAAAACTTGAACCGCCCATAACCAAATCCAAATTCATGGTTAAAACATTGACATTAGTTAGATAAGAGATGTGTGAACAGGTGTTAAATTAATTGATTCGACAATTGACTATTTATACATATATAAAATTTTAAATGGACAAATACAGAATATGAATTAATTGAATTTGAGATGCATATTCTGATGTATACAACAAATAAATTAAATACACATGTTTCATTCATGACCAAATCTAATATAAGGCTAATGATAGTATTAAAAGTGTGTTAATTAGGTTATTTATTATTTGTTAATTTTATATCATAACTAAATTGATGAGAATATATATAATCTTTTAATATGTAACACAACAAATATTATACTAATATCCCAAAATTAGAAGGTATAAGCCGATGTGCTGGTCAGTCCCCATGTGCTGCATGCAAGCCAATTCAGAAAATAAATGGAAATTATTATCATCTTGTGTTTTTCATGCTAATATTCTTCTAGACATCTTGTCGTTCTTCTGGTGGCTGTTCTTTTAAGATATATTTTATTTTTGGGAAATTATTATTTTTACAATCTGAAAATTTTAAATAAGTTTAATTTTATATCCAATATTTCAGTCGGTGAATTAATTTTTATCTTTTAGGTGTAAATTAGTTGTAAAATTAAATTTAAAAAGTGTAAATTAATACACGGACGAAATTTTGGATATAAATTTGAACTTATTTAAAGTTTTCATATTTTTTTTAAATAAAACCCTTCAAGTGGATAAATGATAATATCCATTTATTTTTTTTTATTTTTTTTTCCTACGTCTATTTATTGATTTCTTGACATTTTCCACTGAAATGTTTTTTTTTCATTCAATGCTTGTTTAATCATGAATAATTGGCACAATTATTTAGCAAGAGAATCCGGGAGGAATTAAGAAAGGTGCCTTGTGAGTTGTATGCTAGAACTAATAATATAAATGAAATTATTTTTTAATAAACGGGAAGGTTTGGGACAAATAGTGCTATTATCAAATTTTTATTTCATTTTATAAGATTTACTGTTTATAAATTTGCATCTTTTACAATAAAAAAAATATCCAATTTAGTGAACACTGTAAAAGGTAGCAAAATTTATTACCAACTCAACCAAATAAATACTCATATATAACCAAATATAATCAATTAATAATATTTGGTTTAACTTGAAATTTTTTTTTTTTTTGGGGTTTTATTATGTTTTAATAATTGTATAATAATGATAATGAATTCATTTATCTTGTAATAACAATATTGTAAAATCCTAATAACTAAATTAGTTGACTATTTTTTAATTAAATTTTGAGGATTTAGATTCAATTATGGGGATGTAGTTATTTTAGCATTGCCAAATAAATTTTCTATAAAAGAGAAAATTGATACGAAAAGAGAATACAAGGAATAACATTGACATTAATCCAACATGCAAATGAATTTCCACGGCCAAACAATTAAAAAAAAAAAAATGGTAAAGAGCTTCTTTTTGCCATTTCAAAAGTATGGTTTCAAAAGAGAAAAAGAAAGAACTTGTCAATCAATTTTTCTTTCTTTTTTTTACTTTCCTAATGATCTGAGCTCTGCTTAATGTTCATATTAGATTATGATGTATGATCAAATATTAGATTGTACTCATTATTAAACTTTTTGTTTCTCTTTCTAATTAAATTTTATCCTATGTTTTTAATTTTATCAAATAGCTCCATGTCTCCGAATATATTGTTGACCTGATAAGTGACTCTTCTTTATTTTTTTAAATTTCGGATTAGAGTTCTACCTTCATCTGACCTATGAAATAAACTCCCCAAATTATTACATCTATGTAATTTTGAAGAACCATTTACAAGAAAACTATACTTTTCCTTTTGTTAATTGAATTTAGTAACAATAAAGTAAGATGGAAAATGGAGATTCAAATGAGACAGTACACTATATGCATGTAACATGTTTGGCGTTACATGTGTATATATATATATATATACGTGCCTATGCACTTCTTGTTACAGTGAAATCCTCAGTAAGAATACAAAATTCAACTTCTAATTAAGAACTAATTACAAAGAATGTTTTAAGCATCATAAACAAAGTTGCCGTCAGTGACCGCGACCGCGGTGGCTTGGCCCGGAATATGCCATGTTTTTGAAACCCTTTGTTGAATTAATGGAATCAGATTGATGATGATGCAGCAGCCGTGAGCCATCAACATGCAAAGAGTAAGAAAGCAAAAGGAAGAAGATGAAGATGGAAATTGCTTTGATAGCCCTTATAGGAGAAGAAGAAGAAGAAGAAGAAAGGGAACTCATTTTATTAGCCTCGATTCTTAATTCTTGTTTCTGTCTTGGACTGAAATATTATGTAGCAAATTCAGCTCTATATCTATATATATTTATATATATAATGAGATACGGAGATATTATTAATTTATTAGTAATTAAATAAGCGTATGTTCTTTGACTAATATTAATATCGGAGAGGAAAAACTTTTATCATTTATGTGTGAGGTTGTTGAAACATGAAGCGTTGAAAAATGTCACCATGAAAATGAACATCAAATAAAAAAATAACAAGTGCAAGTGAAAACGTGAAGGCGAGTTTGACTATTAGTATGTTTTAAGTATGTGTATGAAGATAAAGATTGAGCTTTATGTCAATAAGTTGGGCTAAATAATATATTTTGGCATGCCGTTTAGTAGCAAGAGCGCATATGCATTGGAAAAGGTTTTGCTTCAATATGTCAAGTGTTAATTTTTTATCCGTTTGATCACGTGTTTTGTAAACAGTATTTCTGTGAAAGATAAGAGGATAAAATTACGTATATCAAGACCTTTCACATATCCTACTTGTAACAAGAGCGTATGTACATTGAGTACGAAAAAAAAAGACCTCTTGATAAAATGATATTAACATATTTCAAGTGAGATCGTAGAAGATGAAAAAAATAAGTGTTTTCAAAATGTAATACTAGATTGATATAAGAGGAGGTAAAAGATTAAAAATATATTCGGGTTTGTCCACCTTCCTATCTTTTTAAAATAAAAAGGTGAGGTTTGAGAAGAAATAAATTACCATAGGCATAAGATATAAACATATATATACTTGTATTTTACCTAGCTTAATGAGATAATAATAACTTCGGATATAGTAGTATAATAATATTAAAGAATCCATGAAGAACCCAGAAAAGAATTTTGTTTGATTTGTTTAGTATTATCTTTTAACTTGTTTAAATTCTCTTTTATTGTTGTTATGTTACTGCTTTATTGACCTAATTCGTAACAAAACATAGAAGCTTGTCCCTTTTCCACCACCAACCTACTCCTTAACTTTTGCATTCTGTTCTCATTATAAGACCCTGAATTCGTCAAACAATTAATTCTCTCTCTTGCTAAAATATTTGAAGCATTCATTTTCTCCTTCATTCAACATTTGCTCAGTCCTTGTTGACGGTTACCACCTTTGAACCCCGTGTGTAGGGGAGGTGCGATGTGAACAGTCCTTACATGCATTAAGTTTGATTCGACAACTGAACTGATCGGACGCATATGATATCATGCTAATATTTCACTACGGTCTATCTGTCCGGACATGACTTTCGGATAAATTAACATATTTTTCTTCTAAGGATGGTAAAATTATGATATTAGATAATATTATATTATGAAATTTTGGAAAATTTATAAAAATATTTAATAATTTTCGAATTACACTAATAACGACATATTCAAACTTGTTACTTTAATAACCAAAATATATCATTTTCATGATTAAAATACCCCTAACAACTCTTACTCTATTTCAATCCAACAATTCACTACACAATCTCCATTTTTCCTCCTATCATCTCTCTCACATTCATTATGAGTTACTACATAGAAATAATGATCGGAGTCTAATGAAAAATGATTGATTTTCGAACATGAAGAAGAAATCTTTAAAAAAAAAAAAAATCCACCTAATCAAAAGGTATAAGGAAGTAAGTGAACCATACCTTTAAGAATATGTCACTACAATATTATTGACTTTTAGCATCGAAAAAAATTCATCACTAAAAGTCAATATTTCGTCGATAAAGGTCTTCTGTATCGAAGTAAAATTTTGACGCGAAAGCTTGGTCGAGGAATGTATTTAATGTCAAAAATCGATTTCGACGCTAAAAATATATAATCAGTGACAAAATGCTTTGTCGCTAAAAGTATTTATCTTTAGCGTCGAAATAGGTTTTAGACGCTAAATACCTTCATCTACCAAGCTTTCGCTTCAAAATTTTACTTCGACGCAAAAGACTTTAAGCGACGAAATATTTCGACGCTAAAGTTTAAAAATAAAATAAAAATTCGTTATAATTAGTTTTAAAAACTAATTATAACAAAATTGACATTACAAATTAATTTCAAACTAAATTTCATTACAAAAGTAATTAAAATTTTAAAAAACATAAGAACATCATTACAAATTTGTTATAAAAAATTTATAACAAGGATATCTTTACTGATATAAAAATAAAATTATAAAATTTATCACAACAAAACAAACATAAAATAGTAATCAAAATAATAAACTATAATTTTCTATATATTTTCTATATTTTCTTCATCTTCATTTCCATATTCTTCATCTACACTTTCATTTATTTTTCATTTTGTTCACCATCTTCATTTCCATCATTTCTTCATCTTCATACACTCTCATACAAACAGAATAAAAACATTTGATGTTAACATAAAATATAAAAATGAAATAACCCTTAAGGAAAAAAGAATAAGAGAGGAAGAAAGTGAGAATAGGATAAATTAAAGAGTAAATGAATATTTATAGGGAAAAAAATAACTTTTAGAAAGGTCCTCAAATAGCGGGAATTATTTCCGCCAAAATTTGATCTTTAACGTCGAAATTTGTGATTTTTAGCGTCGAAAATTCGTCGCTAAATGTCAAAATTTTGAATATGATTTTAGAAGGCAATAAATTCAAATTTTAGTAGACGAAAAATTCAAATTTTAAATTTATCCTTTAGAGTCGAAATTCAAATTCAACGCTAAAGATCTATAATTTAGCGTCGAATTAAATTTAGGGTTGCACCTTTAGCATTGAAATAGTTGTTCAACGCAAAATGTCCAACCTTTAGCTTCGAAAAAGTTGTTCGACGCAAAAGGTATACTATTTAGCATCGAAATTTATATTCGTCACTAAAGAGTTGAACTTTTAGTGTCAAATGAGTCGCTCAACACTAAAGTTTTACCTTTTAGCGTCGAAATTCAAATTCGACCCTAAATGATAAACTTTTAGCGTCAAAAGAATAATTTCGACGCAAAAAGACCGTTATTTGTGTCGAAGTTGTTCTTGACGTTAAATGCCTATATTTTTAGTGTCGAAAAAAATTTTAAACGCTAAATGATTTATTATCATCAAAAAAGAGTTTTGATACTAAAGATTTGAACGTTAAAGGTTTATTTTCTTGCTGTGTGCGGAGATAACGTAGGAAGTACAACTGACTTAATGTCGTCGTCTATTATTATCGGTATTGTGGCAGTTGTTGATGATTAAACAGTTGATTCCGAAGCTTTTTGTATAATAAATTTTGGGTTTATATATTTATGGATAAGGATAAAACTTTTAAATAATTACATATAATATTCTTTTATAAATTAGTTGTTTTTGTCAGTTCTCTCAATACAATGTGAATTTAAAAAAGTCGTGAATACTAATGTTTTTCGATCTAGTTTTTTGTCTTTGATCCTTTTGTATAGGTATATTTTTGCTAGCTAAATATAATTTATTAAAGGACATAACAAAATAAAATAAAGATATATTTCATTCATGACAAGGTTTATATCTAATATGAAAATATTTGATTGTGAAAAAAAAAAAATTGAACACCACAATATTAATGATAGTAGTATCACGTTATTAAAACAACATCCAATAATATATTATCATGTGTTAAAATATTAAATAAATAATAATTATATTTAATATAATATCAAGTTAAAAACAATAAAAATAATCATACTTGTCTAATACAGCAAAAGATAAAATAAGAATTCAAAATTCAAAAA
The DNA here is from genome assembly GCA_019454045.1 of Zanthoxylum bungeanum. NCBI lineage: Eukaryota > Viridiplantae > Streptophyta > Magnoliopsida > Sapindales > Rutaceae > Zanthoxylum > Zanthoxylum bungeanum. Next base: position 240,155 of record SKCR01035214.1, read on the forward strand.
CTTTGACTTCATTCCACTCAAAAAATTTCAATCATAAAACCTTAGCTATCAAGATTCACCCACGTGATTGGGCAATCAAACACACGAATGAAGAACACGTGTAGCGTTAGATGAGAGGCAGCAGAAAATGAAATGAACGAGTCTAATTCCCAGTTCCGTGTATGCTCAAATGTTTGTATTTGTCACTAGTCTCTAGTCATAGCCAAATGCGCTCACACATTCAATCTTTGCAACAGCTTCATGAAATCAGTCTCCGGTCCACACCACCTACAAATTATGAGGAAAGCAAATATATCTATATATAATTAAATAGCTCTTTACCTTTCATAAATCATGACGCCTGTAAGACGAAAAGCAATTCACATAAAAGAATCATCAATAAAGATCTCCGTGTTGTTGCAATTAGACATATAAACAATAATAAAAAAATTAGTAATCACACGATATGGTCAAGTGTTAATATTCGTTTGTTCACGGATTCAAATCTTGAAAACCACCTCTAGGGACAATCTAGGAACCATACTGAATATAGTATAATGTAATGTCCTTGCATCAAATTTCTCTTATATCACCGGCCAGCCGGAGGAACCGACCACAAGTCCAATCCGATTGAACAATCAGGCTACAATAAAACCGATCAATATTGATGTACTGATCCGGCTGGGCTTTTTACCCCAAAAAAAAATTAACCAAAAAATAAATAATAATTTTTTTTAATTAAAATTACTTATTATGTAGCTAATTCTGCCGATTCAATTGGAATGGCTCAACTAGTAGAATCAGTGACCCATTAAACTTTTTAAATCACTGATTCAACCACCAATCAAGTTTTTAAAACAATATATATTACATATCATTGACCTGGATGAAACAGGAATCGATACTGAAGTAAAATGATTTGATGTCAATTCAAATATCAAAATGTTATAAATTTTCCTTTTGACTAGAAGGATTATTGAATTGTATGTCAAAGTGACAACTAAAAAACCATATTGCATGAAAATTTGATGCACCGTGGAGTATTGCAAGTACTAGGAATGCAATCTTCAAGAATAAAAAAGTCTAAGAGAACTACCACGAGCAAGAATTTGAAAGCATGTTTCTCATATGACTAAAATAATAATATTAAGAAAGAAAAAAAGTGCAAATAGTTTATTCACTAACCACCGATGTCTTCGGAATGTTACTTTCAAGAAGATAAAAGGCCAACTATCAAGAGGCTTTTTTCTGCAGTCATCGCTGACACGTGACTGAACCACCAGCAAAACAGTGAGATTCGAAATGTGAGGGTGGCCACTGCAGTCTCATCAGGAACCTACCTGAGTGCAAATTAGAAAACAGTGACCCAATTGACAAATTAATTAGAGACTAGGATCTGATGAAGCACCAAATGGCATTTGTATGTAATGACTTGGTAACAACTACCACTAATTCAAGATTACATTCCGATTTACTTCATAGCACCAAGTCAAATAACAAGATCAGAAATCTCTGGTGCACGATGGGGATTCAGGTTTAGGCCGGAAAGCAATAACGATCCTCAAAGAAATCAAAATGAAAAGGGTGACTTCAGTGAAAGGCATTTCAACAACTTCCTATGTGGAAGCATAAAAAACAAGATAAACGTCAACATCTCTCAGAACAATCAACATATATGTTTAAAAACTGCATAGAGGAAAAGAACCCAGATAGCTCATAACTATGGTATCAAAACATCTTGAACATTTATTCGACAAGATAATTACCCATGATATCAGCAATGCATCCTGGGAATGTTCTAGAAACTTGACTGATAAGCACCAACTACGTGATTCCCTTTGCAACTCAACAATCTCTGCCATGAAATATAGACAGGATTATGCCAGTTGTTTCTGAGACGCAAAAAACAAAATTATGAAAACTTTAGTATGTAAAAGTACTAGAGTATAACCATTTAACCATAGACCTATATTGGACAGTATATGGCATATCCAATTGAAAACGGTATACGTAGAATTCGGCAAAATAAATTAAATAATTAATATGTAGAAACATTACCTAAGAATTTTGCAAGCTCCTTAATCCAACGCCAAAAAGAAGGAACTGATATGAATTGAATTAAACTTCAAAACAGCAGATTCTCTCAAATCATAACATAGAATAGCAAGTTGAGATGCAAGATGCTTGGAGTTGGACAAGTTAAACCTGAATGCGTTACTAATTAGTAAGTCCATATACAAGTTACAACACATCAATCCTTGAGAAAATTAGCAGTATATTGGTTGGGATAAAAAACATAATGAAATTTTCTTGCACCAAAATAGTTAGAATTTAAGAAACACAGGTAGACCCCAAATAAGGGCTAGTGAACATTTAAACCTTCATATCTTCCTTGTGAATTGCATAAGGTGCAGCGTGGATTTTGAAATCAGAGAGAAAATGTCAAAAGCTCCATGGCAAGAGGAACTACTCATTCTATATGCATGCTTCCTCCATAGTTATGACCTACAGATGTCTGGAAAACAAGATTTAAAAACAAGCGGAACTGAGTAAGAAATCAAATGCAAAACCTTGAAAAAGAAACCCATCTCATCATATCTCTTTTCATGAGAATCAAGAATGTTTATAAAAGCATACAAATCAGAGGGACTTCGAGTAGTAATCCCCCAGCGGAGTTATATGCAAACCATTGCAACAAACAATCTTACACCAGTGATTTTGAGTGGAACTTTCTAACATAAAACCAGCCATGCCACAATGTCAAGGGAAAACCAACGTCACCAGGTGATTACAAGCATGCACAACAGAGTAATGAAGTCCTAATTGTTTCTACAGAAACTATACCATAAAGGAAGAAAATTTATTATCCCCAATCCATCAGTTCATAGATTACGGGTTATAAATGCTAGTACAGACTTAATAATCTGCATAACCAAGTGGGCTACTGTCACAGTGTCTCATTGTAATGCTAGAGAAATCCCAGCAAGTTTGTTTCAAGTCCCTTACAGTACATCTTGTGAAGTCCAGTTAATGGAAAGTAGAAGCAAATGGAAACAAAAAACATGATGCTCTACAGGTAAATCGTAACTGTTACCATAAGTACATAGATGCTCTTCTAAGTTCTGTCCAAGAAAATTCAAAATGGGAAACTAGACATACTAACCTGAAGATAAGGTAAAACAATGTTGTAAACTTGTGAAAAAAATTCTGACTTCACCATAATCCTGAAAGATTAAAAGGTCAAATGAAGATATCATTTAAAGTTAGTAATAACAAATAAGGTACGTGCAACATTGAAAACCAACTAAACAGAATAGTGTATTGCCCATAAAATAAACTAAAAACATCCAAACAACATTACCATGGTATGCAAGTCATGATATATATCACATATGAAGACCGGTCGAAGCTCCACTATATTCATCGTACAGTAACAAACAGAGATGGTGATGAAGGCACAAAAATGTGATATTTTCATTCTCACATTCCCAAGTTCATGTTAAACAATTATAGGATAGATTCGAAATGAACTAGAAAAAAAATTTCTGTTAATAAGCAAAGATGTATACATATATATATATATATACGAACTGACGTGACAATCCTATCACACTGGGAGGTTACTGGGGAGAAATCTATATACTTCTAATGTCGAATCAAGATAAACTAAGCTGGAATTAAGATCTCATTTATAAAGGCAAATCCAAATGTCAGAAGAGCTACGACGCAAGCAAATTTTCAGTTGGATTACAAAATGCTAATTTGGCTAAAAACCTAAAACTGTTAATCAATCAATGAATCAAATATTTCGTGAAAGACATGGAATAGTCACCAATGTCTTGAGATATTAAAGAATATATATCTAAGAAAAGCATCATCAATTGAACTTAATTTCCACATTTTCGTAAGATGTATTCTTGATGGGGAAAACAATGATAAGACTTGCAACAATATCAACCAAATAAAGCTCTATCCTTGCAAAGAAGCTCAACAGAACATAAAATTAGTAAACCAGCTTTGCATAAATACCTTCTCAGAAGACGAAAACAAACATAGATTTCCTCAATATCTACTTCTATCTTTAATTCAATATATTGGCTGAGGAGCTCACATAAGCTATGAATCGCTTCATCCCATCCATCAGAACTCGCATCTGGAAGATGTAGAGGTACAGATATAGTATGTTGCAGTATTCGAGATAAATATGTAGTTGATCCAGACTTGTAGTACATATCTGCCAGAATGTTCAGTATCAAGAAGTTGCTGGCTTTAAACTTATCAACCCACAGTGGAGGACTTCCAGCCCAAAGATTACTGCTCACCACAGGTTCATTTAATCCCAAAAGATTCTCAGCAGCCTTGAAACCTATCGGTTCCTGTTGATTATCTGGAACCAAGGCAGCATTACGAGTGAACTCATTCTCTCTGTGTGCAGGAAGCAGCTCAACTATATCAACTCTCACTTCTTCCGGTAACTGTTCTAAAACTGAGGTATCTACTTGACTAAGAGATGAAGGCAATAAATCAGTTTTATTTAGACCTAAAGTGGGACCGACCCCACTGCAGGATCCTGCTCTCAAAACAGATACTGCCTGCAGTTCCTCAACTGTATACTGTTCAGCCTAACAAAAAGATACAATTTTTTTTTGTCAAATATCTATTGAGAAGCAAAGCCAGAATGATAATGTCAATGATAAGAAGTTACCTTTACTTCTACAGGTCCTCTGGTCTGGGCGACCTTATCAGAATTGAGAGGTCGCTTTCCCTTGTTTACAGCACCTTAATCAACAAAATCAACGCATCCATGAGGAACTGTTAGAGATTAATGTATACTACCATAGTATTCATATAAAACCCTGGTAAGAAGAGATCACCTTCAGGTCCATGAGCAGAGTCGCATAAAGAACTTCTGGTATTTTTGCCTTTGTCTTTGTTCTTAGCAATAAAATCAACTAACTTTCCACCATAAGTTACATTCAGTTCTGAAAACAGTTCTGGAGGAAGATTCTCTACCACTCCCATATCAAGATGGCACAAAGGTGGCAGTGTTTGGTTTGAAGAAGTTTGACAACTGGACAAATTATTGTCCACTTGAACAGAATGCCCAATTGCATTGGTGCATAACTGACCCAGAGTTCCCCCACTGCTATGTCCCACACGATCTATAAAGAAAATCATAAATGGAATATTATTAACCAAATCAATAATAAAAGCAAATGTTAAGCATAAATATGATTGGAAAATGCAAATATTTTGATAACTACACGTGCCCTTCTTTTGCCTGAAGATGGAATAACTCCCAAATATTAACATCTTAAAATTTAAGATATCAGTTTATAGTAACTTATCTTAGAATTAATTCAAAGTAGGATCGGATTCAGTATATTATGTTCAGCAATACTAAATATATACACACATATCAACATACCTTTGAGCATGATACCCATAAAAACTTAAGATAGTGTGGATACTTTTACCTCCGACACATGCACTTTGAGACAAAACTATGTGATTGTTTTTGTTTTTAATACATTTTCCTGATCTACTATGTAACATCATGAATGCTAATCAGATTTTTGGTTAACATACTAATCAGTAAAATGCACCTCTCAAATAAACAACTTTGATTCTCATCTATGAGAATTTTAAATTTCAAGCAGAGTAAGAAAACAGAAAATCCTGTTAAACACTATTATATAAACATAACAGAAAATCCTGTTAAACACTATTATATATACATACAACAGTCTTTCTTTCTTCCAGAAATCATCGGATTTCCTAATGTCAATGTTCAACTACAACTCACCAACCACAGACAGAATGATCAGAAATTTTTATCAAAATACTATTAGAAATCATCAAAGACATATAATTTGCAATATGCTAATTTATAATACCTATATTAGTCCTCTCTCCAGTAATATTATTGATATCACAATGCTCTTCAGTACTAGCTGATGCAGATGTGAGCCATGATCTTAAAGTGTTTCTTTCAACCCCTTCAAACCAACAAAGTTAAAAGGCTATTTTATCAGAAATATATTTCAATTATTAGAACAAACAATATTGCAGTGAGGAAAAAAGTCTAATATTACATCTAAGTTGGCCATAGAAATAGCATAAAAGCTATGCCTAAAGCAACTCCATCAACTGTAGGAAATTAATTAGAATACAGATGGTATGAAATGTATTCAGCACAACATAACAAGTACCTTGTTTAGAAGTGTCTGCACTTTCAAGCTTCGAAACTTGCAAGCCAATACCCCGAATGTCCTGAACATCTGCACAAAACCAATCAAAATACTAAGACATGGTTATCTTAGTATCAACCAAATACAAAATGAAACATAAAGGAGTTTACAAAGTTCATAAATATAAAAAAGTTAACCATTAAATTAACTAACAAAAAATATAACACTGAAATAATCAAATAACTGTGCTAGAACAATAGAAAGTCTAGAATGATTAAGATCAGACCAGATTCAAAACTTCTCCACCTGTGATCAATCAATACTATGGTTTGCTAAAAAGCTTTGTAGGCGATTCTCAACATATAATCGATCCTACAAAATTTCCTTTGGTTTTAACCATTCCTAGTCATCCAAGCGAGTAAAAGCGCTCATATTTTCCTTATACTAAGTTCTTTGAATCAAATCCCAAAGGCTGTCATAGCCAAGCCGGCAATTGATATATCACCAGCAGCATCTCCATAAATGCCACTACTAGCCATCCATCACTCACATACTAGACGTTTCATAACCAAGTCTGAAATGACATATCAATCGGCATCTCCATAAATGAACTTACTAGCCATCCATCACTTACCAGACTCTTTGACTTCTAAGTTGTAACAATAACAAGTTAGAATGTCTTGTAGAACACACCTGACTCACTTTACAGAACCATCAAAATCAGAACCAAAGGGGCACAAACAGACAATATATGTAAAGTGCCTCTTTTTTTCTTCAGTGGATACAGCTTAAATCTTTTTTGTTACCCTTTTTTAACTTTACAACTAGTAACATGAATATGCTTTTCCAAAATGGAAGTTTTTGAAACTACTCTAAATTTGCTAGGCTTACTTACCTGAATTGAAAGACCCAAAGAGCTGCTTTGTTATCCTATGGAGCACTTCCACGTCATTAGTAGCAACTGGAACCTATAGCAACATAATAATCTTAATACTTCAACCTCTACTACATATACAAATAGAATAAAAAATGAAACTACATTTGGTCCATAGCTACCGTCATTGAGTGGCTCATGTTATCACAGACTCCACAGCCCATATATTTTATAGGCTCGCCAGCATCTTGTTTTCTTTTTTTCATCTAGATGTTTCATATAAGAAATAAATAAACAAATGAAATGAAATTTAGTTCAAATAAAATGAAATTTAGTTCATACTACACTTATAAATTAGACGTAACTTCTCAAGGAATTAAGGGCACATCATGACAAGAAGAAAGCAACACTCAACTGAGTGCACTGCATGATATAAATATAAAGCATGATTGCAGACACCTTAAGAGTAAAGGTACGTCCTTTCACTCCACATCCCTGCAACCGCAATGAAACCTCCTTGCAAATGCTCAAAAGGAAATGTTGAGACTGCAATGAATAATACACAATTCGTGACCTTCTTAAAAAGATAAAAATAAAAAGTCAGAGTAAGCTTCTATATGGCATCAGAATACCAACATCTTTCAAATCCCTAAACCTGACCCCCCAATTCACTTCAGCACCTATAGACTTGCTTTCCTGCAGATCATGTCATCTGTCAGCAAGGCTTAGATGGTTTCAAATAACATGACAAAAGAAAAGAGGAAAAATGATCTTTAAAAAAAAAAAAAAAATAGAAACACATATATAAGAAAACATCTATGTAAGAATATGAAAAGGCCACCCAATAAGCAAAAGGTTAGCATTGCGCTCCAATTTCCAGCAAATTTCAGGATACTTTTTTGTCAGATCAGGCTGGTACTATTAGAGCAACTCCAAAAGATTCTTCAAATATTATTTAGTTACTAAATTGACAAGCCACATCATCAAAATTGGTTCCAAAAGAAACACCAATTGAGATTCTTCAAATTGGATTTTACTTATCGCTCTTTAATATTGAAGAGTGACTTATCTCTCTTCAAATATTATTATATAATATTTTTTCTCTCTTTATTTTATTGTAGTTGTGGTGGTTGGACTTACTAATAACTATTTATATATTAAAATAATATAAATAAAGTAAATATCATTTAATTTGATTTAAATAATAAAATTTTATTTACATTATCTCTCTTCTATTAATATAATATAATTTTTTATACACATCATCATCATTACTTATAATTATTTTTATATAAAAATCATATAACTAAAGTGGACCCATTCAATTTGATTAAAATAATATAACATTAATTTTATTTGAATAGTCTTTTGGAAAATAGTTTATTTTTCCACTCTTCAATTTGCTAAATAGGTAATCAAATAGGTATTTGAAGAGTGAAATTAGAAGAGGCTTTTGCAGTTGCTCTTAGTCTATTACAAAAATCGCTTATTGACATTTTCTATAATCCACATTTCTAATAATAGTAAACAGATGGATTGTCTGCAAGCCTGCAAGAGTGCATAGCAGTCTTAAGAATATAATAAGATAGAAGAAAGAAGTAATATAGTTTTTTTCTGAACCTGAATCAGCCCAACTTGCCGGTTATCTACTCCTCTACTATAATTCCACAGCATCTCACCAGTTTTTGCTCCAAAATCCTTTTGAAGTGAATCCTGAAGACACCAAAAAGCTGTACATATTAAAATACCCAGAAACCTCCTTGCCTATTGCTTATTCGATCTTTAAGAAATTAATTCTGACAGGAAAAACTTCGGAACATTTTAATGTATTTTCTTTTACTACTTCGTCCAATTCATTTAGTCTGAATCAACTAAGAAAAATTACCCTTTCATTTACTTATCTTTTCTGTTAGCTGTGGAAGGCAATCCATTGTAAGTAAAGAATAATGCACTATAAATTAAGTCTGAAGAATGCCATTGGTCACATTATAACCTGCTGCAGTCTATTGAAATTCTACATTTGCAACCTAAAAGGGAATGGCATGACAAGGAGTCTAACAGCTTGCAAATATATCTTCTTAATTAGAAAAGGTAACAACTATTTCAAGATGAAACATAACATGACCTTGGAAATCGTACGCAACTGACCACAAGTCCAAATGTTTTGCTTCTTCAACTTTTCCTCTAAAGCATGACCTATTCCAGGAAGTGCATTGATTGGAAGTTGGTTCAGATACTCACCCACCTGCAACAAATCAACTACTTTAGTCAAGAAGGTGACATTCATGCAACACAAAATACCTTATATAGATATATTCAAGTGATGGCTTAAACTTTATAAGTTGTATAAAGAACGAGAAGAGTGGATTTTCCCAATTTATTGAAGGAATGTGTGTTATGAAATTGTGACTGCCAACTCTTAAATGGATACATTTGTTAACAAGGTATGGCATAGTATTATAGAATATCTCACTAAGCATAACAGAACCACCTACACTGCAATATTGATGTACAGAAATTATCAGACAACTTCAGTATCAAATCAAAGCGAAGATGCCTCCTATAGAATAGAAAGTTAAAGAAAGAAAGCGGAAAAAGAAACATTCACGAGACATACCCCCTCTGGAGGGATGTAACATTGACCATTCGGTTTAGCTGTTCTGGTGGCAAGGCGGGCCACAAGCATATTCCCAGCTATCCCAGTACTTGCCGTGCAGGCTGTAGTTTCAAAAATCTCTTTTCTTATTTTTGAACCTAGAAGCTCAGGATCCTCCCCTTCTAAGTCTGTGACATCTAAAAATGCTTCATCACAGCTAACTGCCTGTATTCAACAACAATTATATTGCCAAGAACTCAAAGGAGGAAAGAATTTATAGTCAGGGATATGTTTCATGACCAGACCTGAACCTTATTGCAGTGCTTATGCAAGATGTTATAAAACTGATCTGCTACCTTAAAAAAATAAAAATAAAAAATCATCAGCAAACCCACTAAACAGGAGAACTGTGACATCCTTTAAAAACACTCGGATTGGATGTTCAAATTTATGGATTA